>CBVK0100099941.1:0-21121 GCA_900067695.1 Picea abies
CACTCTTTCCCTACACGACGCTCTTCCGATCTCACTAAAGTTCAATAATAATGCATTAAAAATAACATCATAATTATAGGTAACATCAATTTGAAAATAACAATATACATCATAATTAAAAATGACAATATGTAACAAAACAATATTTAAATTGTTCATATTTAAAAATAACAAAATTTAGAAACAACCAAAGTTAACAATAATTAAAAATGCCAATAACTGAAAATAGCCACATTTAGAATGACCATATATAAATCACCTCAAAATTATACATTAATGGTGATGCTAACATTCCTTAAATTAAAAGCAAAAAGTTACCCTTCCCGATTCAGCAAAAGTATCGGCACTCCCTTTAATAAAAACTAAAACACAGCACCGATATCTGGACGAATCCCGCTGTGAGGGTAGCCAAAATTGCTAAATCGGAGGCAGCACAGCAGGTGTCAGGGTGACTGACAAGGCAACAGTCAGTAAGAGTTTGGGGAAGGTGAATGCGTGGGTGGCAGGTTAAATGTTTCTTTTTAAAAACTCAACGCTAAACCAACCTCCATAAGAATCAGACAGAGAAAATGAAAACCGAATGCCCGCACTCAAGGGGTTCACCCAGTCTAGAAAAACACAAGTGCAAGGGTTAAATTCGACGCTGATAGCGTGAAGGGCGGGCCGAAATCGTTCTAAGGGAAATCCGATTGAAATCGGACAGTAGCAGTCAGCACCCTTGTATACAGTAATGATCCATCAATACACAATCGCGGGTTGGGGCATTTTTACACCCGTCGGACAGTAAAGGACGCTGGTCTTCCTCCTCACACGCACAGAGGATTCTCAAGCAACACTGAGGCCGAGTAATCTTTAACGCAGAGGTTGAGTCAATAAAATGCAAATAGGGGTAGCAACGTAATTGGTAAAGGAATGGAAACCGATTGCAATCCTTCAGGCGTATCGTCCAGGTAACGGTTTTTAAGGCTAAGATGCGGGACTGTCTTCGGTGGAGCACACTTAGTCAGAGCACGCGAGGTAGTGATAAATGGTTTTTAAAAACAAAGGTAAAACGTCGACGGTGCGATATTGGGACGGCTGTGAGTATTCCCCACCGAGTAGCAGAGATATACAACTCCCAAAATGCATGCATAGTGGTCAAGCGTGGGTGTCCTCCCCCATCGCAGAGAAATGCAGCACAAACGTGGAGATGTAATAACCGTCCACAGTGGACAGAGTGGTGGAGACTGTGCGGGATAAATAACAACACTATTGCAGCTAATACAAACAGCTGGAAGGACATGACGTTGGCTATAACAACACGTACCACTGGCGTACACACGGGAGGACATTGTTCTAAAACCATCTGAGTCGAAGGCAGGTTTGAGGGTTTTAAAACAAAAAGGAAAATCTCCCAACGTAGAACACATTCAACGCAAATGAAATTCCTTCACTGTTCGCAGTGTAATTTTAAACAAGAAAGAAAAAAAAATGAGTTCCAATGAATTCAAATGGTGAGGACGTTGTTCAACGAATTCAACAAGAAAAATGGGTCCCCACATGTACATTCGAATTTCAATGCAAGACAATTTAAAGAAGAAGAAAAAATAAATAAAAACGAATTCCAACAGTCCAAGGATGCCAATCGAAATCTAGAATGCCCAATGCCAAACCCAGAAGGAAAAATTCCCAATCGAATTTATGAATGCATAATCAAATTCTGGAATGTCGAATGCCTAATCGAGCTCTAAGAATGCCCATTCGAATTGGCAGGAATTACAACGAAGGAACAATGCTTCACAAAATGAATGACAGAAGGAAAACTTTGTTTTAAAAGAAAATGAAATCACAGTAACTCAAAAAGACGGAATGTCCACAAAACGTAATGCCCTCAGTTCAATGAGTTCGCCCATCGAGAACACAAATGCCCACAGGAAATATCAGAGTATGATATCCAGCAGGTGTCGGGGTTCAACAAAAATCGTAGAAATAGAGTGTAAAAGTCATCGGAAAGCGCAAAGATACAAATCAAACTATTGCCGAGTTAAAGACCATTAACCAGAGATGAATTGGTCAGGGATAGGCTCGTTGGTAAGAAATAACAAAAGGCATAGGTCTGAAGGTATAACCCTTCCTACAATCGACAGATTTGCAGAGATTGAGACCATTAACAAGGATAACTCAGGAATTTCGGCAGGCGTGGGATAAAATTTAACATTTCAACCATCGAAGGAAACGGAAGATACCACAATGTTATAAACAAATTTTAACTCCAGATTACTTTTCCAATACCAAGCAGACCTACATCATAAATCCCAGTTGCATTCTATTCTACCAATTAAAAAAAAAAAATCATATCGTAGCCTTACATCATCCTCGAATGTCGTCTGTGCACTCCGATCCGCTCCCACACCGTACCGCTCCTGCTCGCCGACTGTAGAGAGCTCACCGGTACCTCCCATCCAATCCCTAGGGGTACTCTGCTTCCCCCTTAGCCCCCCAAGCTGCAAAGGGGCCACACAAGATCTAGAGATAAGACTAGCTTCTCAGCTTGCCTCCAAGGCTGAGCTACCACTCCAATACAACTAAGAAATTCCCAACTCCTCACAAGCAATTAGTCAGGCCACAATCCGGTAGCGTAACGTTATGCTAACCGTTCATCCCTTCTTCCTCATCTTCCCCTTCCTTTATAGCAATTTGAGACCCACCTACTTTCCCTAAATCACTATTAATTAAGTTTTAATGAAAAATCCCTAAAAATTCTTTGTCGTACAAGTGTCACTCATCCCCCAAGTTTCTCCAAAATTATTTTCTTTATAAATATTAAAAGACTCATTTCCCTCACCCACCTAGATTCGCTCCTAAAATTACTCCTAGGTGTTTCTAGATCCCCTTACATGCTTTTAATAACTTTCCCTAAATGAAGTTGCTAAATTTAGTTCATTTTATTAAGTCCTTAATTGTTGATTCCTTTTTGCTTTTTACCCTATGTCCCCTACCTTCCTTATTATGTTTCCTTTATTACGAGTTTCCCTATTTCTAATATTTATTTCTTCCTTTCCTCTTTTTTTTTTTTTAAACCAAAAAGATAAATGCGCTAGTTAATCCTTTCATTATATTTTTTTTAATTCATTACTTTTATACTCTCACACATTTTTTTTTTAATTTTTATTCCTTTTTACAATTAAAACCACGTGTAATTAATTTTTCCCTCTCTTCACTTTACCCCCTTTTATTTAAGAAGACTAAATCATTACATAAGAGGGTTTCAGTGTACAACTTTATTTTTATTTTTATTTTATTTTTTTCTTAGGGTTAATCGAAATTTATCTTAGAAAAGTTTTTAGGCTTAGGTTTAGATTTTGAACTGGGTGACAATTGTTTAGGGGAGTTGTTTTAAGAATTTCTTCAGGCGTTTAAGTTTTTAGGGTCATCTAGGTTTGTCTCATCACCAACATCCATGCGACATGCCCTTAAGGACGCACTACGTTCTCCAAGGGTGCCACTCGCCTCGTTTTCTTCTGTTGCGTGATGTGCCCTTCAGGATGCACCACGTGCTCCAAGGGTGCCACTCGACGAATTGATTGATTGGTAGACATCTATAACCCCTGGAGTCAACACTCCGCCAAATGAACTTGTGGGAGACCAAGGGCTCTAAGGAATAAGGTCGTCGCCTTATTGTGTGCCCTTTAGAATCATCGCGAGCGACTGTCATAGTCTTCCCTCATGACATCGTGGATCCTCTCGAACTAGGTAATCGTTAACCTACAGTTTGAGCCACGGCAGGAGTGCTAGTAGGCTATGGCAGGGCTGTTGTCCATACCTCTCCCTCAACCTCTCTGGAAATCGTGTGTGGCCCCTTTACTCCATATGTGAGTCTGGTCGACAAGCTATCGTCAGCCTACATCATCAACCATCCTGTCAGAACATGTCAACAACAGATAATCAAATCAATAAAATATCCTGGTAAATAAATCAACTCAAATAGCACACTCCCTGACTCAATCCAGAGTCCAAGGGGTTCCTTCGATGCCTCTACATCCTCTAGGTCAAAAACCCTTAACGCTCAATAAAACTGAGTCAATAGCACCTGTTTATATCAAAGAAGTAAAACATCATGTCATCTATCATAACGCATCATCATCAAGGATAAATGTTTTATCATCATAAAAATCCAGATCACTTGCGAGCAAGTGTCCTCAAAGAATAAGTTTTCTATGTGCGCCAGAGCGGGATGTTACACTCAACAACCGTCACCCTCTCTGACTTACCATTTTTTAAAATGTGGTGGAATTAGATTACTTACCATTTTCCCTCACCAAGTGTTGCAAGACCTTTGCAACCATGTTAGTAAGATCGATGAACATGGGTAGCCTTATTATTCCAATGAACGGTGATGGGAGGCTCTATCATTCACCATGAACTAGACCTACGGTTGGTTAAAGAATATGAATAATGTTGGTGGGTGATATATATTGAGAGACTCCAGGGTTGATACAGTGAAGAAATTAGCCTATAATTCATTGTAATTTTGAAAGAGGAGAAGGCATAGGTACTTGGAGTTCCAATCATAGTGAATGAAGAAGTAATTGTTGCTATGATAGGGATTCCACAGAAAGGAGAATGATGGTTCTCCTGGAAGACGAAATTACCTATTATAAAAGATGATTTCTTGCAAGAAGGATATGAACTAAGGAAGAAAGGAAGTGGGTTCGATAGGAATTCTTTGAGTCTTATATGGGAAAGGGCATCCTATCATGTGCAGAAGTAATTCATCTGTGAAGGAGGATATGGCATCATCTTTGGGTATCACCTGAAACTAATACATCACCTTATACATAATAGGTTGATAAATATCCATTTATTTATATGGAAGAGCCTGTAAAACATGGTCCAATGTTTCCAAAAATCCAAATGGAAATGAGACAGCCTCACCCACCATGGGCTTATAATGCTTATGGTGATGAATGTATTCCACTAGGTTTGTCATGCATGGGAAATCCCAACAAACCCTCCTCCATAAATTGTGGAAGGACCAATGGCTTTGGAAACAACAACATCCACATACGACTTGGGGGAAATAGGTTCCACACAACACTCGAAGGAATTACTTCGAGGAACCCCCTATGAAGAGAAGGAAATTAAGCCACCCTGAAAAGGAAATTCTTGACCCTCAAAGAAGAGGAACATGATAATAGAAGTAGTTGTTCCTAATAAAAATATGACACGATCCTCATACATACTGATCATCCATGTTGAAAAACAAGAACCAATCGAAAGGGCTGAGCTAACAACAAAACAAGAAGAGACCCTTATTGTCACGCCTTTATTTCCTGTAGCATTTTCTCCATCCCCCTCTACCCAAAGAATGAATCCTTCCAATAGTTCGATCTTTCTGTTGATAATGGTGAATATCGAGAATTGAATTGGATCACACTCTTTTAACGTCAGATCACAGCTCCAACTCGAGAACCATTCCCGATTGGACCTGGGCCTTTATATTATATCATAAGGGGGGTTCATTAGCACTCATTGGGGCTGATGAGAAGTCGAGCCTTACTATTTATATTGGGGGAAATGCCTAAATGAAATCACCCATAATTATTTATTTAGAGGCAACTCTACTATTATTAATTATGGCTATGGTATTACTAGGTTCGATTGATCCATAGCAAGGGAAGTTGGACTAACAGAGTAATTAGGTACAATGGAGACAATACCCCATGATGCCACATAAGAACTAGCATGGGAGGAAGATTCAATTGAGGGAAGGGATTTCCATGAACAACCAATGGGGGAGGACACATTCCCTAAAGTAGGAAAGAAGGAATCAGATCTTGCTACAACTCAGGTCCTATAAATGGACGTTGTTGCAACATAAAATTAGGGATAAAATCATGTGGCACATTGAGAAAGAAGGCTCCCAAGAACAAGAAACCAAGGCATATTCCAAGTAAACCTCACTGGCCTTTGTACTCTATCCTTATCCAAAAAAAAATCAAACTAAGAGAAACTAATCAGAGGATGAAAAATAAAAAAAAATTGATGAGAGAAATAATACAAGGGGGACCAACAAGTATATACTTCCTTTCTCAAGTGGATGGGATTATCCAATAGGTCTATGACAAATTAGAAGAAGAATCTGTCAGACCTACACAAGAAGAATTAGCTGAGAAACTAGTGAAATTAATGGAAAATTAAACCCAAACTAAAGAGGCCATGACCAGGGAGAAATAAAAAGAAAGAGAGTAAGTGGTACCCCCTGAACAGGTAGAGCTAGGACTCAAACATAGGAGGAAAGGAAATAACTCATGTAAATATTAACCCAGAAACTCAAACAAAAATGTTTAGAGAGGAAATAGGAATCCAAATACATATTGATAGAGATTTCTGGTTTAGATCCCAATTGGACAAATGGAGGGACATGGTCAAGGATTATGAAAGAGGGACAGACCATCTAGAATAATTCTAATATTCCATCTACAACTTGAGGTAGAGGTGGGTCGAGTAGTTGGTTGATCATTGAGACAAATGAGAGAAGTGGAAGAAAGACATGAGGAAGACCTTTGAAATTTAGGGCAGCTTATCCATCCTACTTTGTATTCTTGCATGAAAGATACTTCTTATTCTAGTTTAGAGCATTATCAACATGCAATCCCTATAAGATCACCTCAACAAATGAAGTATTGGAAGTGTATTATGGTAGCAGCAAGAAAGATATGAATCGTATGTGTGAGATTTATCAGAACAACATTGTCTTATATATCAATCCAAAATGGAATCAAATTCACTTTAGAGGAGATATACAAGTAAGAGTGTTCACATAATTCATGAACAACCATTCTCAATGGGATAGTGATCTTACAATCACCCAAAAAAAATGAGACAAGTGATCTATGAATAAGGGGAGAATTCCATATCATTAAGGTCATTCACATCTCACATTTTTCTTGGGATAATTCCATGACACATGGACCATCATGGCCTAGAATTACAAAGAAGCCATCGGTGAATGATCAGAACACATAACATCTCTTCCAAAAAATTCTCTATAGGGGAGCAGGTATCGATGGGAACAGAAGATATCAAACAGAAAGACACTTTTAATTACAACAACTTTGTAGTGGCATTAAAATACATAAGAAAGTAGATACCGTGTTTGAAGACATGTGGGAATCATTGGGTAGGACTTAAATCTTATCACCCCCTGATTTGGTTGTTGGCACCTAAGTACCGACAAAGTTTGTAGATAGGTGAAAGGGAGGAAGAAGATTACTAGTGGAAAATAGAGAGAGATAGAGGTTGATACTCCACCTTTGACAAATTTCATGTTAACTATAGCATCAACAACATCCACAATGTTTCCACTATTTCAGAATCAGAATGACTAGTTGCATGAGGAATGGAACACTTTTGGTTGGGGGGAGATGATGGGTTTTGAAAACACCATGTTCTCATGACTTTTCTTTCCCTTTTTAATGATAATATTCAATCATTTCACTACCATATTTAGTATAATTAATGTTTTTTTGTCTCGGGTATGTCACTCTGTGATTTATGTCAATTTAAGTAATCTTGTTAGTGTAAATGAGGAAGTGTTGACCATTTCATTCTTATTAACAAAATGTATCAAAAATGGTATGTCATAGGGATGTCAATGAGGCTATTTTGCTACAATAGGACCTTGTTGCAACATGATCCTTAGTTGTTTCAACACCTCTCTTAGTTACTACAACATGGTCCTGAGTTGTTGCAACACCACGTTTAGTTGTCGCAACACTACCCCTAGTTGTTGCAACACGATATTACACAATGTTGCAATACAAGAAAGTAGCGTTGATGCTCCTCGTAGCTACTACATGCTACAAAAAATCCCAAGTCAATTTCCAATAGAATAGTCCAAAGATGCCAACTACTGTAATCATGTCTAGGAAACCACAACTTGCATGGTACCTTGAAACATATAGGAGGACGTGGAAGAAAGGGTTTAAAAGAGAAAGAGACAAACACAAACAACCATTCCAACATATTTTTGAATCAAAATGGGGGTCGAGTCACACGAATCTTCCATGTCCTTATTTGAGTTGATTAGTTATATGAGATTGTTGAGGATCATAGATCCTCAGGGTTGTCCTCGACACGTCTTTACTAAGAAAATGATGTGATGAATTGTATAATTACTTGGCTCAATGAGATTCAAAGGACAATTCTTTTTATAATCTGAATTCCATTTTCATTTAATAAATATATTATTCCAACTCTGGTTGAATTCTTCTATGAAGAGAGAAGAAGTGTCCTCAGACACACAATTTTTTTTAAAAGAAGGAAAATAATTACATCATAAATGCGAGAGATTACAATCTCCAACATTACTCACGCATTAGAAAGTGAGTGCTTTAATAAGATAATAAAACTAATTCTAAGCTAATTGTTTTTGCATGGACATGGTATCACATAATCAAGTGAGTATGGAAAGTGTCCATTTACATTTAATTAAGATTCTAACAATCTCCTATTATGGTGCTTCTAAGAAGCGACTCTTTTCTAGACTCATTATCTCATCTAACTAAAATATATTCTAGAAAATCATAAGTATAATAAAGAAATATTATACAAAGTACTTTAGGATCATCAATATCTAACATTCCCCCATTTGATACAAAATTACATTGGAACAAATATCAAGTTCTTCTCTAAACTTAGTAAATTTGATCCTAACAAGTGGTTTCATAAAAATATATGAGATCTAATCTTCTGGTGGACAATATACTGGTTTGATGATACCCTTTGCAATGAGTGTCCTAGTGTAGTGATACTTTGTGTTGAAACTCTTTGTTTTGTTATGGAAAACTAGATTTTTAGCAATTTTAATGGTTGACTAACTATCAATTAACAATTAAATAGCTTATGTTTGAGAAATTCCCAAATCCTGTAAAATTGTACGTAACCAAACTATTTCACATGTTGCTTCCTATGATGATATATATTTTGATTTTGTGGTGGAATTTGTTACAGTAGTATGCTTCCTACAAATCCAATAAATTTTCATTGATCCCATATTCATCAAATAACCTAATGTTGATGCTCTATCATCAACATTTCCAACAAAATATACATCGGAATATCCAACAAGTTCAAAATTTTTATTCTTATTGTATAGAATACCATAATCTTTTGTACCTTGAACATATCTAAGAACTCACTTTGTTGCATTTTAGTGGATTTCCCTTGGTTATTGCAAAAATATGGAAAGAATACTAACTACATATTATAAGTTTGGACGAGTGGTAGTCAAATAAATAGGGTTACCAATCAACTATTTGTAACTAGTATTGTTCACCAATTCTCCCCCCTCAAGTTTTGAAAGTTTTAAATTTTTCTCCATCGAGATGAGAATGGATTTGCAATCGGTCATGCCATATATTTTCAATAATTCAGATCCATACTTGCACTAATTAATGAAAATTTTGTTTGAGTGTTGATATACTTCAACTCTAAGATAGTAGTGAAGTAATCCCAAATCTGTTGTCTAGAATCCATCTTGTAATGCCTTCTTTACCTAAACAATATGATCATCATTATTTCTAGTAATGATCAAGTCATCAACATACATGAATAAAATTACCATATTTTTCCCTTGTAGGCGCACATATAGGGTATCATCAGATTCACTTCATTGAAAGCCAACTTTTTGAAGGTAATCACCCATCTTTGCATACCAAGCTCTAGGAGCTTGTTTCAAACCATGTAACACCTTGATCAATTTACAAACTTTATGTTCCTATCCTTCAAGCTCAAAACTGGGAGTTTGAGTCATATATACTTCATCCTACAAATCTTCATTGAGGAAGGCACTTTTGACATCCATCTGATGTACTTTCCATCCTTTATGAGATGATAATGCAAGTACCATTAGGATTGTGTTCCACTTTGTTGTTGGTGCAAAATTTTCTTCATAATCAATCCCTTCTCGTTGTGCAAAATATTTGGCTACAAGTCTTGCCTTATACTTTTCTATCATTTCGTCTGGATTATACTTGATGTGGTAAACCCATTTTCATCTGATGCGTTTAACATCTAGAGGAAAATCAACAATTTTCCAAGTTCCATTATCCATCAATTCCATATACTCATCAACCATGGATTTTTTCCATTCTTCATGTTTTACTACCTCTTTGAAAGTTCAGGGTTTAGTAAATCATGTGATACAAAGGAAAAAATTTCTTTGTTATTGTTTGAACTTCTTGTACATGTTTTATTTCTCTCATTAGGTCTTACATCTTTCAAAACTTGAACAACCCACTTAGGAAGTTGATGTTAACTTTTGGGGGAATCTGAATTTTCACCATTATTATAGATATGATTGATAAAGATAGAATCTCTCCATTCCTATGAAGGATTCATAGGTGGAGTGCCATCATTTGATGAACTATAGATGAAGATTCAAATGAATTTTGTGATGAACTTTGTGTTGAAGAAGAAGGTAAACTTGATGATCTAGATTTTATGAGCAGAACGAATTGAATACAAATTATTAATATATGATTAATACAGAATAATAGAGATATAATAAAATTGGTTTTATATTCAATAAGGAAATAAGCTGAAACTGTAAAATGCAGTGAAAAACAAGCTTGCTGGAATGGTGGTGGCTTATCTCTGAGAAGAGATGTGGCAGTTTCACTCATTCACAAGAAGATGATTACAATGAGGCTCTGAAGGCCTTTTTACAATAAATAGGAATGTCAAAATGTAACACATCCAATAAAATAAAGAATTACGTCCTCCTTACAGGAACAAATCCTCTTTCTCTCTACAGGTTCTAATTTGGAAAGTCCGGGACTCAGCTCGAACCTCCGGTCAAGATTCTCTGATTAAATCTTTCAATTTGAGTTATCGAAATCCCAAGAACGCAAGGAGTGCGTGGGAAGTTGAATCCTGTAATGATCAATATCATGAGAGATAGCACTTACCATAAGTGTTGACGAGATCCAAGAGTAGGACTCGTAGGAGGAGAAAATGTTTGAAACCTTTGAAGACTAATAAATCTTCCAAGCGGGAGAAATCAAAATCTCGGAAGGAGGAGCGATAGTGGTCGTTGGATCACAGTGAAAAGGATCGACAACCGTCAGATCCGAGGAAGTTGCAAGAGTCTTAATGTTCACACATACAAGAGAGAGAACCTGTCAAGGTTTGAGACTTGAAGTTTTCGAAGCCCAAAGAGACGTGTTTGGCCCCAACAAATCCCCCTATATTTTTACAAAATTTAATGGGCCCCCCCGTTAGAATCTTGATAATTATAATGAGCTACATAATCAAACTTTTCAAATAGTTTCATACCTTGGCTTGCTTTGAGACAAACTTAAGACATTCATTATATTATGATATATTCATTACAAGAGTATATGTCAAAAGTTAGAAACAAACATAAAAATCTCTATTTAAACAAAAACGTTAATTTTTATCAAATGTTTACTTTCGTTTGAATTATGATTATGTGTTCTTTCTTTTGCTCATTAGCAAGTTTGACTATTTTGAATAATGGGTTCAATATTTCATCAAATAATATCTTGATTGGTTTCTCATTTTCATGAAATCATTTGGTGATATTAATTAATTAAATTCTTTTTTTTATTTTGCATCTCATTTCAAAATAATAATAATATAAGAATTATATAGCATTTGTTTGATTTTGTAAAAAACTAAAATTAATATTTTTTCTCCATTAACTTGAAGCTTCTAGATCATATTTGAAAGAAAATTATAAACAATGTTTGTTTATAAGTTATAGTTAGTTTACATTTATTTTTTATTTTTCTAGATTTTGTTTTATTCACAATTTTTAGGTTATTAATTTAGGTTTCTTTTTGTTTTACAGGTTTCTATTATTAAATATTTGTATGGATCTGATCATGGCTTGATTTTATTATCCAAATACGTTCAGGATGATTGATCCAAAAATAATTTTGGATTGCTACAAATAATTTTATGAGCAACAACAGATAAAATTTGGAAAGGCGTCAAGATCAGACAGGTGATTTTGTAGAACTGATTGTAGCCAAACCGTGAGGAATTTGAATAAATGGTTGAAAACTCAGAACCAAAATGGACCCATTTACCTTACGCATAGAGATTTTCCCAAAAAAATGCACAATTTGAGAGATATTGATGTATTTTTACGAGGCAAATTTTAGATGGCGAAAATTAATAGTGACACCCAGACTGTTCATTCATTGTATAAATATATGAGAAAGTTCAGAGCCAAAGAATATCCAAGAATTGGAGAGGAGGATTTTTATCCTTTCTCTTTTGCATATTATATCTTTTGTAAACTTTTTATTTCTTTTCAAATGGAGTAATGGATGGCTGGAATCTTTGGAAGAATGGACGAGTATTTTCAAAAAAGAATATGGAATTCCAGGTTTCTTAATGGCTTTTGTCCCGTAAGTAAAATTGTTTTATTTTCATTATAATATCTTAATATTCTTTGAATAATTGATTATGCATTGATTTAAATAGATTTAGTCTTTTTTATTCATACATGGTTAATTATTATTATTTATGTATTAATTTTTCCAATCTTTAAATTCTATTATCCAAAAAATTTCTTCCAAGACTACAGAATGGACAAGTGATTCCAAAAACTTAATAGAATGGCATATATGCATTTTGGTTTTAGCCTTTTGTTTGTAATGTTGTTATTTATGTTTTTTTTTAATCTTGTTACATGTGCAAGTCTGATATCTTTAGATTAAATGATCTGTGATCTGTAGGAGGTTTATATTATAAATACCATCTATCATTTGCTTCATCAAAATACAAATGTTGTGATTATATCTTCGATTTAAATAATGGGATTTATCTTTGAGTTTTAAATTGAATGATAAAATGAATAGATTGCTTCTAGATTTATCTTGTTGTAATCATGTATAATTATGCGATCACAGATTTATGTTTTTGTTTCCTTTTCTATCATTAAAACCTAAGCTGCCAATACATGTTTTGAATTCATTTAGAACAATCATAAGGTTCATTGCAGATTTCTCTCTTGGACATGGCAGTTGGATGTTCACCACTCATGTAGATGCTTGGATACACCTCACTAATTCATTGACATGACAGTTTATTTGTATTTTTTTGTCATTTACATATCATTGAAACTAGAATGTATGGTTCAGCTTTGACTATCCACATGTTCATGTTTCATTAACTTTTTTTTGCAAGATTTTTTAAATTTATAAAAGAAAAATAATAAATATTTTTATGTTCTTTCTTTATCTTCTTCCTAGAAGAAATCATTTTTCACATAGATTTTTATAAGTTTCGATTAAAACTTGCATCTTGTAAATCATGTAAATAAATGAGACTTGTATATCTTCTGCTTAAATACAACTACTATAGTTACATTTGAACATATGTACATATATATAGTGTGTTTAGTAATTAGTTAGTTATTTCTCTTGTTTATTCATTTCTTTTAGGATTCTTAGATTGTCTAACAGATCCATTAAACTTGTCAGAACGAGTTACACCAAACGGCTTGGGTTATTTAGAGGACTCGCTCTTCTAGTTGACGGATGGTCAATTTCGCTTGCTAGCAAGACAGAAACCCGAAGTAGAATCTTAGTCATCCAATCACAACAACAGATCTGAGTCATTAGATTGTTCAGGGTAAACTTCAAGCGTCAAATCGCCAGAGTGGATCTGATCCATCAGATATCGTGAGTCCGGGAGGAGGCAAGTTTGAAACTTGATATTTCTGAAGCATGGAAAGTCGAAGGGTTGTGAGTCATCGATTGGCAACGGGACACTTGTCAAAAAATTGAGACCTCCAGGAATATTATAGTGGGGTTTTAGTTTGAGAATTGATATTGTCAAACCCCGAAGGCCCGAAAACCCAAAGTGAATCTGGACTGACATATTTAAAGGAGACATGGCACAAATCTATAAGCTTTGGGTGAAGACCCAAAGGAGATCTCAATCGTAGATCGAGAAGAGGGTTGGAGGACCGTTGATTTGGGTTGAATGGTCAAACACCCAAAGTGGAAGCAAGACCATTGATCAAGAAGGATAGGTGTTTGCAAATCGACAGCTCTAGAAGGTTGAAGTATGGAAGAAGAAGGGCTTGAGATTTCAAAACCATGAAGTCTAGAATTGCAAAGAGATCATAGTCATTGATCTAGGACAGATAGATATGGTTCATATATTTGAGAGGCGTGGATCTGAATCGTCGATTCAACGGTATTTTCAAGATCGCGAGATTGACGATCTCATAGAATTGCAGGGACATGAGTTGCACGAAGTTTAAAATATTGAGGGTGGGCTGCAATCCAAACCATGGTTTCATCAAGAGGACATGTGGAGACTTGGAGAGGATTGCAGGCCCAAAAGTAGTTTGACTCCAAACTGCTTGTGGCCGCTCCCGCAATCACGCGGTCATCGCCCAAGGTCACATTTTAGGAGAGGTCAACAGAACAGGGGTTAACTCCAACTTTGAGACTTCACTGAAGCATAAAGGAGAAGGTCACGGGTATCATAAGACCTACACTAGAGGCCAAAAGGGCTTGTGTCTGATTTAGAGGTGAGACTATCATGGTCTAAAGGAAACACCTTTCCAATTTGCAGGGATTTAAGCTCTATGTCAAGGCAAGATAATTTGTGGGTTTACCAAGATGGTAGCTATGCCAAGAGGCTTGCTCTGACTCTGGAAAGGTGAAGTAACTCCCTGGGATAGTGCCTTTGAGTGACTATACATGGATGTATGGAAAATCAAGAATACATATAGGTTCTCAAGGGAATGAACACATATTCATAAATTAATCATTTAACATAGATAAATAGCCCTTTATATACATATAAATACTCGCAGACATCCATTTCTTACAATTCAAAGCATAAGGCAAGAAAACACTTATCAGAACCATATAGTTTGATGTAAATGCTAAAAGGGGTACTCATTTCCACCCAACCATAGGCTCAGTCACTCCCAATGGATATATCACTGGCCACCCCTGAGCTTAAGTCGCGATGCATTGAGATTCAATCTCTTACTTCCATCTCAACAGAAGTTAGGGATGAAGGTTACTCTCCTTCTCCTAATATAGAAATAGATAAGGATGAAGGTTGCTCTCCTTCTCTTGGTTCAATCTCTATTTTATGTGATCAAAAATCATTGTTTCCTCTTTCATTCCTTCCTCAGACCTGAGAGCTTCCTCTCTCATCTCTGCATTTTTTTACGCATGTTTTTCCCCCCTCTCTCTGTCCACCACACTTCCTTTCTTTCCTTCCTCAGCAAGATTGTGATTGGCTCAAATTTCCTAGTCTATGGTTAAGTCCAGAAGCATTATCGATGGGCATTCTACCCCATCCCTCATTCAATCTTGAGGAGGCATTCCCACCTACCAACTTAACAGGAATTCATTCCTATTTAGAGGGTTGTTCTGATCTGAGAAAATTAATTCCATCATGGTATTGGTTCGGTGGATCTTAACGCAACCATTCCTAGTCCCCTCCACCACCTTTCACATCATTTTGTAGTCTCTCTCTTAGCACATCCCCTCTTTCAGTAGTCATGCAATACGTAACCATTTTCTATTAAAAAAATCAGAATTTACATTCATCGACCTTCTACACAAGGTCCATCAAATCAAACATTCACACTTTTAAGTTTTCCATTGTTCCTCGGCCCATATAGTTATATTTACAAACTGGGGAAAAAGGGTGTTACAATTTCCTCCCCCTTAAAGGAATCATTGTCCTCGATGTTCTATCTATCAACATGATATGTATGTACAAAAGTAAACAAAATCGGATATGCATGTCTCATGGAATCTTCCATTTCCCATGTAGCCTCATCTGGGCCAAAGTGTTTCCATTGCACCTTGACCTATGCAATGGTTCGATTCCTGAGTCAGGTTTCCTTCATGTCTGTAATGATCCTTCTCGTTACACCGAAAAACCTATTATAACAAGTGCAAATCTCTTTTTTGTGTGTGTGCATGTGTACAAAGGTAACAAGACATTATACTCTACGCCACCACATGACGACGAATCATGATGCATGCAACTGCTATATCAACCTAAAGATCTAAGACGCACATCAACATCTGCCAGCAATGAACTACAATCAACCGACAAAATAATAAGACTGACTACCCATCCGTCCTACCCTTCAATGGTTAGGACCTCCAAGACACATAAGCAATGCTCAAGCCCAGGTTCCCATTGATTTTAACCATTTAAGGTCTCAGGGTTGGCGATGGTTATGAGGAACATGGAGGTGTCTACATCCCACCCAACATAAGCAGACCAAGCATTAAAATGATTACAACCAGGTGCAACAAAAATTAAACGAACAACCACATCCTCTATGAAGGGGCAAGTCAGAAGAACTCCGACAATGACCAGCCATTGTTCAGACAAGGCATTATCTACGACTCAATGGGTATTACTTACATACCCACTACTCCATTTAAATTCCATTAATCGACATGTTACCCAATTCCCCCTTAAAATAATGTAAATTCAATTAATTGATATTCCCCATTTACTAACTCATAATAACTGATTGTACTTAGTTCAATGACATTACATTTATATGTTAACAATTCAACAAAATCTCAACAACATTACCATAAAATAACAACCACATTACACTACTATTAAAATAACTCCGCAAATAAATTAACAATCTCACTACATCTTATATGTTACCTATACCATAAAATTACAATAACAATACCATAACAACATCACATCTTTTATTATGATAACCTTGCAATAAATTATCAATCACATTACTTCTTGTATGCTACCAATACAATAAAATTTCAATGACTTACCATAACCACACCACCTTCTATATTAATAACCTTACAAATAAAATATCAATCACCAATCACATTAATAGTACCAATATGAAGAGACATTGGACTTTTACCCAATTTAAAACAAATTCGTTGTCCTTCCAAATCAATCCTTACCAAGTTGTTAAAAGGGGTTACGTAATATCCTTTACTTATTTATTTGGGGCTAGCCCACCTGGTCTTATGTAGTTAATGAATCGATAACATTAATTACTATACTAAACATTTTCAACATTTTATTTATTATTATTTAATTTTACAACATTTTACACAAGGAAAGTTCTATTAATCAAAGTTAGACTAAAGAGGCGTAGTTGAGAATCTACACATAAGCGCAAATATACCAAGAGCATTTCCTCTAAGCAATGATTTATTATTAATCAAAAAAACCTACTAATCCCAACAGTTAACTACACAATGTGGATGTTAACATCATAAAGATTTACTCATCCACCACAAATTTACTCTGGCAATAAAATCTTAAGGTAAAGGGGTGCAAATTGACAGCTCTTTAATTGATGCACGGTCTTAGAAATTAGGTTACAATTGCACAAGTTTCGATAATAAAAAAAAAAGGAAAGGAAATAATTGGCTTGTTATTCAACAACAATCAAGAGGCTAGCCTAAAATTTTGAGAGCACTATCAACTGAGACAACCAAGGATATATGTGGTGTCCAAGGAACAAAGACATCAATGAAGTAAGGAAACAGTTGCACAAACTTCAAGGTCAGTTATAACAGGCAAATTTTTGAGATTACCACAGAACCATCAGCATGATTAATGCGCCCATAACTTTGCCATGCAGACTATCATTAAGGTAAGGCCGATCTACATGGTCTTAGGTCAGTAAATTCTTTCAAGACTTAACCGTTTTCTACCAAGACTCTAAATGGGATAAAAAAAAATCGCTGACACCGTCTAGTCGCGTTCAAATCGCGACCACACTCCTTACGCGTGTTAAATTTGGCAGTTACAGTAATGAATGGGACGTAGTCCTATCGTGAGAAATCAAACATAAGAAATAAAAAACAATTGGACAACAACTCAACACCGAATGCACAGATGGGTGAAGTTGGATTCAGAATTCATTTTGCAGGAACTCCAGCAGAGTCATTGACGATCAAATGCTACATAATTTCCAAAAATATATAATCTCCAGCATACCAGAGAAAAAGAATGCCATTTGCTTCATAAAATACAAATCGCCATCGATATATGAAGCATAGAATCACCATTGAATAATAATGTATAAAAATTTGCCAATTGGAAAATAAAAATACAATTTGTCATTTAAAGGATAAAATCGCATGACAGACCAAAAATATAAAGTTGTTTGCAATATATAAAATGTAAATTCTCCATTCGAAATAGAAAATATAAAATCTCCATTGAAACATAATATAGTTGACATTCCCAAGCATAAAATCGCCATTTGCAAAATCTATCAACCGATGTATGAGTTATCTTATCATAATGCAATAGCTATCAGGGTTTCGCTATAAAATTTGTTTTCATAAAGGAAACTGCAGCTATTGCACATCATTACATACCACAGGATATCTACACAGTCAATATTTGAACTAAGAATCACATCGCATCCATGCACATACGGCTATGGATTATAACTATAACAACAATCATCAACAGCTTGTAAAAATACACATCATATAACTTAAATGCGGATATACAACCTATAGGAATATACAACCACAATGAATAATGCAGAAGCTTAAGGTTTCAACCAAAGAATAGTACAACCCCAACAAGAACGTTGACCACAAATTTTAGGAAATCAATGAAAGGGAAAAATCTTAAGACAGAGTTCAACCATTATTACTATGCAGAGACAAATTGTAGAGAAAAACTTATCCGGTGATCAAAAACGCACAAGGAGGAACTTCGCCATCAATCCAGTTCAATATAATCAATGCACCAAGGAGCAAGACAAACCATTCAGCCAAGGACAACAACAGAGGTAGACATTTAATGATGTAGATACAATAGACGAAGTATAGATTCTTTTCTATCGATTACCGTATTTCAATAGCTCATTCAACATTTTTAAAACAATAAAATTTTAATTGCTGAAGTAAATAAATATGCATTCTACTATACAAAATAAATATCATACCATTGCCTTATCGCCTGCCTCGAATGACTCCTGCGCACTCTGTGCTGCTCCCGCTCACCGACCATTGAGACCTCAATGGTACCTCCCAGCCAAGGCTAGGGGTACTCTGCTTCCTCCTTAGCCCCCTGAGATGCAAAGGGGCCACACACTATCCAGATGGTACGTCTAGCTCCCAGCTCGCCTCGCAAGGCCAAGCTACCACTCCTATCGAAGCTGGGAAAACCCAACTCCCCATAAGTAATTAGTCAAGTCAATAATCCAGCAATGTAACGTTACACTAACAGTCGATCCCTTTTCTTCATTCTCCTCTCTCTCTTTTATAGACTTTTCGAACTTCCCAACTTTCCCTAAATCTCCTTTAATTTATTTTTTAATAAAAAAAATTATAATAATTCTCCTTCGTACAAGTGTCATCCATCCCCCACTTTCATCCAATAATTAGTTTCTTTAAATTAATAATTGTCTCATTTCCCTCACCCACCTAGATTTACTCCTAAATTTACTCCTAGGTGTCCCTAGATTCCCTCATAGGTTTTAAATACTTTCCCTAAAATGAAAATGCTAAGCCAATTCAAAATTAGAAGGTTCTTGAATGCAAATTCTTTACTAAGTTGACCTCTTTCTTTTTACCATAAGTTCCCTTTTCCCCCCTTTTTATGTCACCTCCATTCCCTAGTTTCCCAAATTTTTATTATTCCCTTCATTCCCTTTTTATTAGAGCCAAAAATGGCAGTTGCGCAAATTAACCTCTTTTCCTTTTTATTAATAATTTAATATCCTTTACACTTTCACGAGTTAAATAATTAAATTCTCCTTTACAATTTAAATCCACTGATTTTAATTAAATTCTTATTTTCTTCATTTTACCCCAAAAATTTTATGAATACTAAACTATTACTCAAGTGGTGTTTAGTTTAATTTTTATTTTTTAATTTTTATAGGGTAATTTTCTTAAGGTTAGCCAAAATTTTACCCATAGAGAAGTTTTAGACTTAGAACTTAGATTCTGAACTAGGCGACATTTAATTAGGGAAGTTTTTTTTTTTTAAATTCTTAACATGTTAATTGTCTTAGGGCCATATAGGTTTGTTCCTTTATCACCATCATCACAATGTGCCTTTCAGGACGCACTACGTGCTCCAAGGGTGCCACTCGCCTCTAGTGTTTCTTTTGCACGATGTGCCCTTTAGGATGCACCACGTGCTCCAAGGGTGCCACTCGCCTCTTGACTAATTGGTAGACATCAATAACCCCTGGAGTCAACACTCCACCAGGTGAACTTGTGGGAGACTAAGGGATTCTAAGGAATAAGGCCCCCGCCTTATTGCGCGCCCTTTAGAATCATCACAAGAAACTGTTGCAGTCTACCCTCGCGGCATCGTGGGTCCTCTCGAACTAGGTAATCATTAACCTACAGTTTGAGCCACGACGGGAGTTCTAGTAGGCTATGGCAGGGATGTTGTCCACACCTCTCCCTCAACCTCTCTAGTAGTCGTGTGTGGCCCCTTTACTCCATATGTGAGTCTGGTCGACAAGCTATCATCAACCTGCATCATCAACAATCATGTCAGAACATGTCCACATTATTGCTAGACACACCTACCACACTTAGAGGGGGGGTGAATGAGTGTGGGGTTATTTTTCCCAAAACTTCCCTCTTGCACAAAAACTCATCTATTAACATTCAACATTTATTCATTACCCATTGTTGTCATTTATAACCAGTTATATGTGAGCACATATCAACAACATATATCAGCAATATATCATCAACAAGTCATCACCACAATGAACACAAAGAACACAAGATGTATGTACAATTTTATTTTTATTACGGACTACAATCCTTGGGGTTTTTCAGCAACAACTGAATAGAGTACAACTCTACAAGAGCACTAGCTCTATATGAAAGACTCAGCTTGCATTCTCAGCACCAACTGAGATGAGGCAACAATCCTCAACAGATATCAATCTGTACCATAAACAAAAGCATCAACCATGCAGCAACCTGTGCCAAACAACCTGTAATCAACCTGTACCATAAACAAGTGCATCCAACCATGTACCAAGTATATACCAATCATGTTTCAACCAATCATCAACAATGACTCATCAATATGTACCAACATCATCAACTATACACCT
>CBVK0100099942.1:0-22100 GCA_900067695.1 Picea abies
ATTTTAAGTATCCAAAATGAAGATTGTGCAAGGTAACAATAAAACAAGGGTGGCTCCAACACCACCTTTGGTTATGCTTGAGTCAAATTCTTGACTGGGAACGCACCCCTTTTGTGGGTGCTCTTCGCGGTCCGTTCGTATTACGTCTCATGCACTTCTTGTAACACCCCAGATTTTTAGCCCCTTATTAAATAATGTATTTTGTTAATCCATGAAAGGCTAGAGTTACCAAACAATTGAAAGAGGCCAGTGTGCCTAGGAAATGTAATGTTTGATCATTATTAATAATAAATACATCACTAGCTGCTACACGTACAAGGACAAGTGTTATAGGGGGTTATGATTCCACAAGAGAGGGGGATTGAGGGGCTAAGTATTTATTTTATATTTTATTTACCCATTTTTGTTTTAATGGAGAATAACAGTTATATGAGCGTCTTGGGGGGAAGGCCAAGTGGTTCCTTAATTTCAAGAATGACATAAAACCATCTTTGGTCTGTTGTGGGGGTTGTTTCTTCTTCACTCTTTCACTCACTCACTCAATTGTTCATTGTCACACCTTTCGTTCTGTTCTCACTCCATTCACTCTTTCACCCACTCATCTTTCCTCATTCGCATTTGGATTGGGAAGGGAAAATAAATTGTTGAAGAGGAGCCATGGTTTTGTTGGCTGTAAAGACTATTGGTGTATTCCAACCATGAATGAAGGCCTACATGTCTGATATGATTTGTCCCGTGTTTAGGTTTTCTCATAGCTATGAATCCTAAGAGTCCCAACATGGAGATTCTGGACCATTTTCATTGGAGCTCTGGAAGGAGATTGATATCCTAAGGGATTGCATGTCAGAGAAGGGGGTCCATTCTCTTGGGTTGTGCAGGCTGGGTAGAAGAGAGTTGGTGTACTTGGATTGTTGTAGGTGCTGAGAAGCATGTGAGAGCTTGAGTGTTGAGTGGTTTTGGATGTCAAGTGATACTCTAGAACTATCCTTGTGGATTCATAGCCCTGGCTCGGAGGTGAAATTGTTGTTGAGACTTGGAACAACCATGTCTATGGTTGGGTGGAACGTCCTTGGTTTGCACGAGTTGGTGATTTGTTTTATGAAATATAAGTGTTTTTTTTCATGGTTTTATTTACCTATGTATTTATTCCACTATGTATTTATTTATCTATGAAATTTATATCTATAATATGCATGCTTGTTGGTTATTGTTGTGCATGACATATGTCTCATTTATTTATGTTGTAGCATGAATATTGATCTATGCATGTGAATACTTCATGCATCTTTATTAATTAAAAGTTAGATAGAAATTTGAAAGAAGTCCAAAAAAGGGCTTGAAGTGGTGTAGCCCATCTTGGAGGTGGCTAGGTACATTACATATTGGTATTAGAGCTTCTAGTTGAAAAAACACATTGGTATGGGTCAAAACCGTTGGACAAGGTATTATGGTTAAGAATGAGTATGTCCTTGAAATATTAAATCTTAGGAGAGATAGTGTTTCAGAGATCACGCAGAAGCTAGAGAGTCATACAGACATAGATCCTTTATAAATGATTGTAGAATCATGACCATTCCCTTTTGAATTCAGGAGCGATCACCACTGTGGAAGCAACGAGTTTTGGATCGTTATATCGGAAAGTAGGTGAACAAGGACTATCAGATAAAGGTGAAACCAGAGGATGGGAGGGATTAAGTCACATTCGTCAGATTGATCCTATCAATCGTCAACCATTGATTGAAGCCGAGAGGGATATAGAAAACTATAGAAATTCATCCTTTGGCAAATTTTGGGAGATAGGGAAAAAGCATGAAAAAGGATGAAGTTGCAAAGTCCCGTCATTGTCCAATATTATAGGAGGCTTGGGTGAAATATCATTCATTAGTCATGGTCCTCTGACATTGACCACTTAGGGAATTTTAACTCCAGGAGAATCAAACCCTTTTTGAAATGCTATAACCTGGTGTTCCAGAGTGCCAAAGTCCTAAAGTCTTGTCGACCATTATATTGAGGGAAGGGATTCATAAGTAATGTTGACTGTCATATCTAGCATTGGTGGAAGGATAGTGAAGTTTCAAAACTTTGAAACTTCACCACTCCAACGATTACTGGTGAATGGGCAAATCCCCAAAGTGTCGAAGCCCCGAAGTGCCAAAACCACAAAGTGTAAATCCATCATCGTGAAATCACGCAGGCCGTCAGATCTAGAGTAGAGAATGTGGATCGTCCATTTGATGGATGATGCATCAGAGGCCACATGGAAGGGGTGCCATGTGCTGACACGTGTCACCCAGATTTAGTACCTTTTGGACCCTAACCTATTGATTTTGTAGTGACATGTGGCATGCATTCCATGGGTCCACATCACCATGGGTGACGATCTCATGCCATGTCATCTCTAGGAGTATGGCCTCCAGATGTGTCCAACGTCTCTACTAGCAAAAGTTTCAAATACCGAAGTCGTGATTTCACATAGACCGTCGATCTAATATCCCTTTGGGACCTTTCTCAACCGTTAGATCTAGCAGTGGAAGGATGGCGTAAGTACTTCAGAGACTATCACTCCGGGGGAGTTGAGTGACTTGGGATTTGTAAGTATTGAGCGTCAAAGTCTCGAAATAAGTAAGGATCATTCATCCCAATGCTTGATTAAGTCATAATCGTTGGATCAACAATGGAAGGATAGGGTAAGAGATTCAACGAGTAGGACTATAGGGGAGTTAAGCAACTTGGGAGTTGTAATGTCCCAGAGTCCCAGAGCGTCGAAGTCCCAAATTGATAAAGGTCATCCATCTCAACTTCATATTAAGTCATGCCCATCGATCTTGTTGAAGCCTCCAAATGAGTTGGGATCTTCCAGTCGATAAGAGATCAAATCTCAACCATCTGATCTACCAGTGGAGTTAATTTAAGTGTTCAACGAAGTTTAAATCCGGGAGAGATCAAAGATTGAAAAGGGAGAATAGCCGAAGGCCGAAGTTCAAAGGAATTGGTTCCAACATCAGTCTCATGATAAGGTACGAGGGTCAATTCAAGGAGAAAAATGATCTAGAAGTGACTAAGCCCTCAGACACTATGTACGAACATGCTCCTGTGTATAAGAATACAAAGGAAGGCACTAAAGAGTGAATAAGCCCATGGTTTCAAGTTGTGGCCACATGGAAAGTGGTATGAAGGAAGCACTTATGCATAATTCAAATTCTGTACCAGTCAAAGGATAACATGGAAGTGTTATAATATGGATAATGATAATATATTCTTCATGAATTAAGAAGAAAAAGGACCTGTAGCATTGTTTGACATTTTTTTTTAATATGCATAATTCTAATAAAATGGTGGCTTGCACATTTTGCAGAATTAGAGGGTGTAAACATATCAGTTCGGAATGCATATTCAAGAAATGGAAGAAGGAGAGGGAAATTCCATCCATGATAAAGAGGCCAAATGTCAGAATATCAATGTTGGTAATGCAAAGACAAAATCCAATGGACACCAGGACAAAAGGGAGAAAGAAACAATGATAGAGACTGTGAGAAGCCTGAAAATAGAAGTGCAAAGCTACAAATCAAACAATGAGAGATTGATAAGAGAACAAAATCAGATAAATTCTCAAGTTATGAAAATCTTGAATCAGTTGCAGAGGAAAACAAAGAATGAATCAAACTCAAAACATGAGGAAGAGGGAAGATGTCATGAAATAAGAGATGACCGTAGAAGAACTGGTTATTCAAGAAGTGCTAGAAGAACTCATAGGAATCACTCACCTCCCTATTCAACAAGGAAATTTTATGTATTTGAAGATTCCATAAGTAGCCCAAAGGTGTGTCCTGTTAGGCACCAAAGAAGAAGAGATGAATTTGAAAGTTTGCAAGGAGAGTTGAGGAACCCTAAGTCACCATCCTTTGATGATGAAAGAGAAAGGGAATACGATGTTGAGGCATGGTTTCTTGGACTCGGGAGGTATTTTCAATTCCATAATTACTCCTCAAACCTAGAATCCATAATTTCCACATACCATTTACATTGGAAAGCTTCTATGTGGTGGGATCAGCTGAAGCAAGTTGAGAACATTAATGAGAATAAGATCACTTGGAAGCAGTGCAATTTTTTTTTCATAAGGAGTACCTTTCAAAGAACTTGTATGAAAAGAAGATGCATGATTTATTTGAACTTAGGCTAGGAAGCATGAACATGGAAGAGTATGAAAAGAAGTTTGTGGGGATGCTAAAGTATGTGGGGTTTATAAAAGATGAGAATGTGAAATTACAAAGGTTTTTAAGTGGATTACCTCCTTTTATAAAGAGAATATTCAATATGATGAACCTAGGACCTTGATTGAGACCATCAGGAAGGCTAAGTACCTGTATGAGCAAGGAAATGGAAGAGAATCCATGCATAAATATTGGAAGGATAATAAGAATGAGAAGTCTGATCAGAGAAAGAAATGATTCAAACCTCCTTTCAATAGAAATAGCCCAAATAAAAATCATCAAGACCAATATGCTAAGGATGAATCCAAGAGAGAAGACTCCTTGGGAAAAAGGGGAAGGTCACCGATCCAATGTTGGGGATGCAAAGAAGATCACCTGTACAATGATTTCCCTCACAGAAAGAACAAAGTGAAGACCATGAACAACATCCAAGAGGCTACAACAGTAGAAGACATGGGAATAAATTATGCAGCCTTAGATGATCGACAAGAAGAGTACCAATCCAATATGATCGAGGTGGAAGGTAAGATCATTAATCTGCCTATTTCTATTTTAATTGATTCAAGAGAAAGTTGTTGTTACATTGATCCTAAAATAGTGGATAGATTATGTTTGGATAAAAATAAGCTTGAAAAATCAAGTTTGGTTCATCTATCCACTGGAACCAAAAGGAGAATCCAAGATATGGTCATAGTTTGTTCCATAAGTCTTAATGGTGCGAATACTAATGTTGATCTAAATATTATACCATTGGAATCCTATGATATTCTAATTGAAATGAATTGGTTGGAAAAGAATAATGTTGTCCTATATTGTCATAACAAGACATTTACATGTCTTGATGAAGAAGGAAAACAGAGCACCGTGAAATGAGTTCCAAGACCCGTCTCTATAAGGGATATTTTAGCCTTACAACCAAATATATGTTTCAGAAAAAAAATGTCAATTGTATGCGGCCCATGTGGAGGAGCCTGAAAAGACAAAGGGTCCTGTTATCGCACAATTTGTACTTGCCCAAAATCCAAAGGCAAGTGGATGGTAAATTGTCTTAATAGGAGGTTGTCCTATCACTGTCACCTAAATAAGACACCTCTTTTTCTTTAGGGGTGAAATCCCAGAGGATAGGTCCTCGATGACTTGGGGGTTTGAGAAGGCAAAGATAATGGTATCAAGAAAAGTTGTCCCCTTTCACAAGTCACACTGATTAGAAAGTCCCAAAGGTTTAACAATATGAAACAAAGATATGCTTGAGTGTACCTTCCCATAACAAGACAACAAGAAAACAAGAAAACACTATTTTGCAAGTAACAATTGATGTTAGAACTTCGTAAAACCTTGGAATTTCAATAAAAGAAATAATTTGATGTATAAGATGAAGCAAACATAAATTTATAACAACAATGTATATATATATTAATAGCTTCACAATTAAGACTTGAATAAGCTCCAAAATGACCCAAAATAGTAATCTAGAATTAACAATATGCTAGCACTTGTCAGAAGCTAAGAAGGCAATGTAAAAATCAACTTTAACAATTTATTTTAGGAGATTTTACTTCTAAAATATATGGTTGTAGCTTACTTTTGTAACAAAATCAATAATGTTATTATATTAGTCTAATCTAAGGTTAGGAGTAGTTAGCAAATATCTTGAGGTAAATGGTTTGGGGGTTGTTTTCATCAATCAAACAAGTATAAGGTATAAACTAGTGTCTTTAGGGATAATGGAGTCACTTTTTACAACAACAACCTTTGAAGGAAACAAATGATAATTGTTGGGCCAGTGATATGACTGATTTAATGACGTTAATTAGATCCTTTTTGGCTGAATATGTATATGCGTTTTCCTATTTTGAAGAGTTTTTTAATATCTTTTGTGTCAAATCTCTATGATTCACACCAGGTATGCATGATTCATGTTTTGTGATGATTTTAAGTTTAAATCAACACGTTTTTATGATTCCAGGGAAAGAATTTTCATTTTGTGTGTCATAGGGAAAAATCACAGCTTGTTTTTGCATCTGACACTTCGTCTAGTACTTCATCTGACACTCAGTCCGGTACTCCATCCTACACAAAAACCATGGGAGATTTGATAATTGGCATATCGGTGGCCAACGATGGGGGAATCAGAGACATGGGTTTTGCTCGTGCTTGTGGCCTCCAACTACTAAACTTCTGACAACTCGATTTGGGTTGTTATGCTGTGCGATTATTGGCTCGCCTTATTTCTAGAAGCCACCGACAGTTAGGGCATCTTAAATGTGATTTGTTGTTTTTAGAGAGGGTCGGTCATTCCAGTGGTCAACCTATCAACTTTTATAACTTATAAATACCACCTCAGTGGTCAGACAATTGTTAGGTAGAGTGTTAGAGAGACAAAGACAATTTTAGCTCTGTTTTGCTATTTTCATTTTGCTAAAATTGTGTAAAGACTGCGTTTTGGATTTTTAATGTTGAATTCGTGTTGTTGAGATCGTGGTTAGCCTTTGAAGATTAGCCACGACTTGCTATGGGGCCCACCAACAGTCTGGGTGAATATCCACTTAGTTTTCTTGTGAATTGAATAGTGTAGATGTCATTTTTATTCATTTCTTGTACATGAGTTTTCATTATGCTTCTTTACTGTATAAATTGTTGTTTATGATTTAATTGTTTTAGTTTCTTTTGCAGGTTATTATGAAGGATCATGTTAATATGAAATGACTTTTTAATTAGTAGGAAACAACTTGCAAGCTTAGATACTAACCCTGTGTATAACTAGATGATAAATTAGATTTTCTTTTATGCTGAAATAGAGTTTAAGAAGAGAGTTTAAAACAGAGTTTTTAATTCATGATTTCTCTGACAGGGTTTCGGTGGATGGATAGTTATTAGTATTTAGTTTTCAATTCTAGTTTGTTTATCTAGTTCCTACTTAGCTTTGATTATTTAATTTTTCATTTAGTTGCTCATTTAATTTCTTGTCATATGCTGAAATAGTATTTAATTTTTGTTTTATGAGCATTTCCTCTTTTGCAATTTGAATTGTTAAAATATGACTAGTTTAGTTTACTTTATGCAATTTCTTTCTTAGATCTAAGTTTCAATTTCAATTCAAAGTTGATTAATGATTTGTTGGCCCTTGACCAAGTTTTAAGGATCCTTGGTCATGTTTGACCTACTTTGAGACTTCGACAGGCTATCGAAGACAGAGCGTAAGTCGAAGTAGAGATCACGGGATCTTGGCCTCTTTTTAGGGATTTTTGGGTTTTGAACTTATGTAACGGGTACGGGATATCGACCCATGGGTTTACCCATGTTTAGGCCCATTTTGTAATGTATAAATAGAAAGCTAGGAGATGTAAGAAAGTACCCATAGTTGAGTGCTAGTACTAGCTATGTGCAAGAAGATGTGATTAAGAATTGCAGAGTTAAGTGCAATTCATCTATAGTGCTTTGTGCGTAGACTGTGTGAGACTTGCATAACTAAGTGCAAGTGAATGTAAGAGATCGTGGAAGGATTTGTGTTGTATTATAGGGAAGGAGGATCTAGCGAGGTGCATTGATCTCCTGTCCTCTGCGGAGTAAGATATCCTGGCTCTATGCATGTATAATATTGACAGAAAGAAATAAAGAAGAAGAGTTGGTGGACGTAGCCCTAGGGTGGGGGTGAATCACGTATATCATGTGTTGTGGTTTCTATGTCTTTATGATTGTTCTCTTGTCTATGTGATTGAATGCTTAGTGTGCTGATGTATGTTAGATGTATCTGATATGCTAACTTAGTGCTGAATAATGTGTATGAATGTTAGATCTGACCTATGTTGTTGTGCTTAGTGCTTGATTATATTGGATTTGTGTGAATACTGCGTTGATCTATTGTTAGGGTCTGACTGCGCTGTAAACTAAGGATGAATATTAACAATTTGTAACTTCTAAGTGATTTGTTAAGGTGTCGTAATCACAGATCTATGTCCCAGCTAAGGTTGTAGACACTGGAGTCCTGCAACCACCCCTGCCTCTACCTCGGGTGAGACTTCATTTGCTTCACAGGTGTTGCCGAAAGGGATAGTAGTTAGGGTTTTGTTGGTGCACTGTTGTAGTGTTGAACCCTAGGTCTGCCTCTGTGCCAACAAATGGTTCCATTGTCGGGACTTGAAACCGTGATTGTTGGGAACTGAAGGAAAGAAAGAAAGCTCTGTGCATAGATCTGTTGCCTTAGTGTGCAGTATTCTACTTGACCTGTAAATATCTGTGCTAAGAAGAGAAGTTAGATCCAAATAAAAGAGGTAAGATCTCGAAGATATTAGCTCTGATAAAGGTAAGAATAGTGAAATTTTTTAGATCTAGAAGCTTTGTTCTCTACTGAAAGTAAGATTAGTGGAATTTTTTTTTTCAAGAGTATGGATCGAGGTATGTTTGATAAATGTTATCCTATTTTGAAAACTATGGCACAATTAGAAGAGAGAAGGTTTGATATGAGTAGATCTGATATAAATAATTAAAGATATGTTATTCCTATGCATAGAAAGAATGTTTGGACTAACAAATGGATGCAGGATCCTAGAAATAATTTTTTGTAGGTTAGCTATTATGATCCTAGTACGCAGTACAAAAAAGGCTAGGGATTATTTAAGAAAAAAAGAGGATTAACCCTTTGTTATAGTTGTAGAAGACTAGGACATCTTTCTAAGGAATGCCCTGGAAGAAGACCTAGTTGTCTTTGTTGTAAATCTATGGACCATGAAGTCTTATATTTCCCTAGAATGATTGCTAAGCTTGACAGAATGAATATAAGACAAGAAAACCTTGAGGAAGGTCATGAAACTAAGGCCATGGAAGAACCTCAAACATAATCAGATATTGTACTATTGTAAATGAAAGAAACCCTAAATGATCACAGAGATATCAACTTATTAGAGATCTTCAAAGAAAAATAATGCATAGAAGAAAGAATAGGAGACTTTGACATAGACTGTGTTCTGGATGAGGAAACACAGGTAAATGTCATGACAGAAAGAACTTGGGAAGCTTTAGGAAAGCCTGATACGACTCCTTCATTAGGAGGAATAAGATTATTTAGGGGAAATTTGATAACCCTATGTGGAAGACTCACCCAGGTATCTATGAGTGCTCATGGAGATTCGACAGAGGAAGATTTTGAGGTTGTTAGATTCATTGAGAACAACACTCCATTTACTATGTTATTAGAAAAAACCTAGATCAAGAAAGATCAGACCAGAAGAAAAGAAGAGGAGGCCCTAGAACATAAAAAGCAGGAATTAAAAGATTTCATGGCTAGGAAGATAGCACACTTGATTGTAGAATAAGAAAATAGATTGAAGCTACTTAGAACTAGAAACTTGGATCACAAAGTTGAAAGAACACAAGAAGATTCACAGATGAGTAGAGAACCTACCCAAGATAGAGAAACAATATTACTCTCTAATCCTATGAAAGAATATCAACAACATGAAGCTGCTATGCCAAAATAAGACAAGAATCAAAATGGAAAGAGGAATACCTAGATGAATATTACCAGGAAGAAGGATAGAAAAATCAGTAAGAAGAGAGTAGAGATCGAAAAGTTACAGAAAGGCCCAAAGGGAACTTCACAGAAGGGAGATTTGCAAAATTGGAACTTCGTCAAGATATCATAACAATGCCCCATGGCACTTTGCCATTGCGAAGAAATATGACCGTTGGAAGCATTATAACCGTTGGACCAACGTTCCAAAATCGTTAGAACAACAGTTATGACCAGACAAATCACCATTGGACCGTTGGGACAGCACTGCAATGGACAAAACTACATTGATGGAAAGATTCATATCCATTGGAGAGATTCGTTACATCATGTCTACTTATTCCATCGACTGTTGCACCGAGAAAACTTTTGTGAAATGTATCAAAGCTAAAAAGAGAACCCATTGCTACCGCACTATGATTAGTAAGTTTGACACTAATTCTATTTCTTTGAGCACTCATCCATCCACCCGAGTTTTCTGATCGAGAGCTTGCATGTCGGACGAGCTCAACGCTGTGGAGAAGTCAATAGAGGAAGTTTTAATTGATATGATGGCTGAGAAAGTGATGTCTATAGGAATTCAAGCTTCATCAATGCAATGAGTGTAAGCCTCTCCGTCGACTACTCGTGGATCCAGACCATCCCGATCGACAACAGAGAAGAGAACCAAGCACAAAGATGATCTAGCAAGCACGAAGTTAATCTCGACCATATTACCCAACTACATCCTGCCTCTGGCCGGCGCAGTGAGTCGTGACAGTGTCCTGAGGGACTTTGATTACACCATGGTTACTACATACCTCCTGAAGGGAATACCCGTAGGCAGAACACAACAAGATAAGATCGTGACGTTGAAGTTCAATGATTTCAACCTAGGTGATCGCAAGAATTACAACATGCTTTCTCCTTACATGTATCTGACCAGGATGAAGGGGAAGAACTCTAAAGTAATCCCCCAACCATGGACTATGAACCTCACATAGTCCACCCTCTTGAACATAATGAATATCCCACACTTTGGAAGGCACCATGAGGTTAACGCCTGTGTTAAGATTCTGCTATCATGTTACCATGGTGGCTACTTATGGATAGATAGACGTATTACAATTGATTTGATGCTTATCCATAGGATCACCAGATTGAGCATGCAAGGACCTAACCCACAATACTTATGCCCAGGGAAGACTTCTGACCGTGCCCTGGCACAGATAATTAAGGACACTTACGATGATGTAGAAAAGGGAATGCGAGGATACAAGGTAGCTTCCATCCAGAATGGAACAGTGCACCTGGCCTACTAGATGATCACAGGGAAGTTAGTGAGGAAGAACCAACCTACTCAAGTGATAGGATTCATTGTTGACCTATCTGGGAAATGTGTATAAGGACTTCAGATGAACTAGGCAAAGAACTTGGTCAACTAGTTGGAATTAGACTGCCGCGAAGCTCAAGATCAGGGCTATGAGTTCCACTTTAGCTGTCTCCTAATCCTCATCGCATTTACCACTTGGTAAATGTAGGAAGGTGCGACCTTCTCGGACATTGTGAGCCGTTCAAGCCACTCGCTACGAAGTTCACCATGCTTTGGTACTCGAGCGATATGGGAAAAAAATGGCAGTCGAATGCGGTATTTCATACCTATTATCTCCAACTGAAGAGGGCTATCGAAGCTGTCCCTCACATGATGCCGAACACCCTGCATCAGTTCCAATCCCTCATGAAGTTCCACGCAGATCGACACTTCATTTATATCACTGTGCGCACAGATGAACAAAAAGAAGAGCTTCAATCATACTATAAGCTCATAGAGGAGGACCTTGAAGAGATCATGACCAAGGACTGGTCACCAGAACTCCTCATCCCCGTAGACCCTGCAAAAATGTCATACCCTGAACTAATTGACAGCCCTGAGACCACTCATGAAGAAAAGGATCGTCCTAAACCCAACAGAAGGAAGAAGACCGAAGAAGACCAGAACTTGAGCAGCGCATCTGAAGGAACTGCTTCAGTATCACTTGGATGAGGGAGTGATGACAAAGTAGAGGATAAAAATGACAAAGAGGACTAGAAGAAGCAAGGTGAAGTAACACCGCCTAGGGACCCTACTGATGAGGCTGATTCCTTGAATAAAAGGAAGGTTTCTCCCATGAAACCCACTTCCTGAAAGAAATATAGAGCCACCTTGACTAAGATGCAGATTGTTCTCACTGTGGATGACTTTGAATTTATCATTGCAGTTGTAGCAGATGCCTTGTAGGACATCTTGCAGAAGCATGAAGCCAAAAAGGAGGAGATGTATGATAGAATCGAGGTTGAACTCATAGGGTTACAACAGGCCATTCAATCCAGCCACGCAATATCCACTTTTCCCCCACCATCAGAAGCACCTGAGTTGGGAGATGAACCTTCCCAATTCCATAGACTAGTCGATGCGACTGAAGCTCACCTTCGTCGTGCATAGGAAGAAACCAAACAGGCCACAGAGGCCCTAAAGCAAGTACAAAAAGTAGTTATAGAGAAACGTCGAGTTGCGCAGCAAGAGAAGGATCCCCTCCAAGCTAAGTTTGAAGAAGAGAAAGCGTAGATCCAACAAGAGAAAGAACAGTTTCTCATAGATCAGGTGGGAGTAAGAGAAGCAGTCAGCAGAGCACTTCGCTCTGTGACAGGCTTAGAGAAAAAGGAGGAATACCTAGTTGAACACCAAGTAGAGCATCCCGCGGAAGCTATCCAATAGCTTCAACAGAGAATCACAGACCTGGAGCTCTGAATAGTGCCAAGTACCCCGTAGGACGTGCGAGATCAAAGAGAAGCCACTGCTCGGAGCACAGTCGAGAGGATCAGAACATTCACTCTAGAATGAAAACAACTAAATGATCACAACACACATAATTATAAGCGACTCACTAAATATATTGAGCTAAAGGCACTAGAGTCACAACTCCAGGAAGCAAAGAAGAAAGCAACAATAGTATAGATGCAGTCGAAGCTCCTGTCAGCAGTTGAAATGATGAAACGATCCCAAGAATAGTGCATTGCTCAATAGCAGGTCCATACCATTCAGAGCAAAGTCATGGAAGTGACTCAAAGGCTCCAACCAGTCTAGGATGAAGCTTGCCAACTGTTTGAGGAGATTGAAGGCCGAGGTGCAGAGTTGGAACAAGTAGTCGCTGCAGTCGAACATCATTTAGAGGGACCTGTCAAAGGGACCAGAACACCAAATGCTCCTAAATATGGATTAGGTTATGTAGAACAGTGTGACACTGTCATTCCCGAATGCAGATTCTCCAATCCTCTGCCTCCTAGTATGAAAAGACCAGCCATAGAAGAAATCATGAAATATCTTACTGTTATAGATGGCTGTCCTAAGAACCAATTCCCAGAAGAATGGATCAAGAAAATGACAAACTGGGATTTGTTCACTAATCCTGAGGTAGATGCCTTTCATGTCAGTACTCCTTCCAATGAAAAACAAAAGCTTTCCTCTGAATGGAAGGAATACATGCAGAAGAATGAGTGCTGGCTTTCATTTTATTCATGGAAGAAAGCAAGCCAGTGTTTATCATCCCAGGTCATAGGAGAACCTTCTGAAACTCCTGGTCATAAATGGAAAACAGTGGATGGTCAAGAAGTAGAGTCCAAGACCACATTCCCTCCTTTCAAATCTTTAGTCCTTGAAAGTGACTCTGCCACTGCAAAAGCCATTCCACTACTTGTGGACACCGAGAATCAACTGTCTGGTATTGAGAAAAGGGTCCAAACTGTATCTGAACAAGTAAATTGGACCAATACAGCCTTAAGAGGTATGGCTACTCAGGTATACCAGACAAAAACAGTAAATCTTGAGCAGCTTTATGATCTGCAAGTCTCTACCAATACAACAGTCCATGCTGTTAATCACCTTCAAGACAAAGTTTCCACTTTGACAGACAAGGTAGAGTCTTCTCTAAGTCTCAAACAGTCTGAGAAACAAAAACAAGAAGATGTCTTGGATGAACTAGGCCAAGCATTGTCAGGAATAGGAAAGAGCCTCATAGAAATTAAAAAGAAGAAAGAAGATAAGCCTATTCCAGGACAATTTCTCAGAGCTGCCTCCATCATGTCTATTCCCTCTGCTTCTATTGTATATAATCCTTCTACTGTCTATAACCCTTCTGCAAAACCTATACAGAAGAAATTTTCTTTCTTTTTCCCTCCTGAATCTACTTCACCAGATCAACCTGAAACTTCTTCTAAGCCCACAGATGACCCCCTGTCTATGGTCAGTATCAGAAATCCATCCTTTGAACAAATACCTGCCCATTCCTCTCAGCCTTCTGCACCAGACCTAATTGGAAAAGGAAAAATTCCTGATGGCCTTTCATATGCTCAAGAATGGTATCAAGAATGGAATCTTGATAATCTTTTAGTAGGCCAAATCAGACAAGTTATTGACAGAATGCTTGTGGCTTATAAAATAATGTGCATGAAAGGGAAAAGTGAAGTAGAAGCTTGTAAATCTATCATTCAGTGTTTTACTGGTTCTTTAAGTAAATGGTGGGAGATTACTTCTTCTCCTATTATGATCCAGAAGATGGAATCTGAGACCCTCAAAGATGAACAAGGGGATGTTGTATACCATTCTGATGGCACAGCCATGAATAATATGATCGGTGCCTTGACCACCCTCATATTAGAACATTGGTGTGGTACAGAGAAAGAAATCTCTGATAAGCATGAAACTGTTCTGATGAATATGAAATGCAGAAAAATGTCAGAATATGAACAATTTCACAAAGAATGGGTACAGAGGATATATGAGGTTAAAGACAGTAAGAACCTGTTATGGAAACAGGTTTATATGGCTGCTCTTCCAAGCAGATTTGTTGAATATCTCAAGATAGAAGACACTTTCCCTCTCCCTTATGAAACCTATACTTGGGGAGAAATTTACTCAATTATTACAAAAGCTTTATTGGGATTGTGTACTAGTATTAAGATGCAAAAATTTGTCTCTAAAGCCTCATATTTGCCTGATCAAAAGTCTGTATGTGAACAATATGGAATTTATAATATAGACTTACAACCCCGACAAAAGAGGAAAAGTTTTAAGCATGATAGAAACAGAGGTAAGCAAGGGTATTATAAGTACATTCCCAGAACTCAATATTTTGCTCCTAAAGATATTCATTTGAAAAGTCATAAGGCAGAACTTCGGAGAAAATTAACTTGCTGGGTTTGTGGTAAAGAAGGGCATACTGCTCTAAATTGCCCTGATAATGAAGCAGCTAGAAAAGATAAAGGAAAGCTTTCTGAACAAAGGGCACGGGAGTTCAGAGAAAAGAAAGAACAATAAGCAAGAAGACATGTCCGGTTTGGTTGCAATAGATGTGGAGATCCATCCCATGAAACCAATGACTATCCCAGACATCCTTTTCAGCCTCCCAAAATAGAAGCCCATATGCTTGAAAATCCCTACTATTCTCCTGATTCCTCTGATTCTAATTCCTTCTCTTCTTTTTCAGAAGAAGTTGTAAATAACTCTTGCCATTGTAACAATAGTTTTCAATGTAATTGTACAGAGTCTGATAGTTCTTCTAGTTATGCTAGCCTAACCCTAGACAGGCCTAAAACTCCTATAGAGAAGCTAAAAATGTGCATGCATGCCTGGAAATCTGACAGTGAAGCCCAAATGTTGGCTCACATTAAAAGTCTGCCTGAAGGACCCCTGAAAGATTCTTTGCTTAAAACCTTTATAAAAACTACCAAAAGAGACGATAGTGGTCAATCTAGTTTTCAGAAACCTCCTTTGTTTCTGGATACTTCTTATGATAAGAATATCAAGACCTACATGAAATTCAACCGGACTCCTAAGCTGCAAGAACTTTCCCTGGTTGATATAGCCAAAGATGTCTCTAAATTGAAGGAAGAAGTGCAAATCATCAAAACAGAATTGCAAATACTACAGGAAGGAATTGATCACTCCTATCCAGTAGATCATTGGGCCAGGCAAGAAATCAGACTACTACAACAAAGGTTAGACTCCATTCCTCCTCCTCTGGAAGACGTTCCACAAAAAGGATATACTGGAGAAACAGAACAGCCTAAGAAGTCAGATAGTCCAGTTCTAGAAAGTGTTATTCATGCTTTCTCTAATATGCAGGTTTTGCCTATTTCTTACCAGAAGTATTATGTAAATATTCAGATTGCTATTGGTATAGAGTTTTTCAGTCTGATCGCCCTTGTAGATACTGGATCAGACATAAATGTTTTACAAAAAGAAAAAATTCCTGTTCGTCTTTGGGAAACCAGTTTTGGCTGTGTAACTGGTTTGGGCAATCAAGATTTATCTCTGAAGTATGAAGTATCCAAGGCTAGGGTATTATTGGAAGACTATGAAGTTGGGATGAGGTTTTATGTTATAGATGCTCCTATTGATTGCATCTTGGGAACACCATTTCTAGCAACTGTCTCACCTCATGGTTCATGTATGGTTAAGAATCAGCTTGGTTATTTCTTTACTCTACCAGCCTTGCAAGGCCAACCTTGCAAAAGAATTGAGCTGCCATTTGTCTCAGAAAAATATTGGCAATGCAGTTATTTAAACTGTATGGTAATCATAAAACAGTTTAATTCTGAGACTGGAAAAGCAAAGCAACGCCAATATTATGAAGGACTGCCATGGATCCAATATTCAGCATGTTGGAAACCAAAATGGATTCTAAGGCAGTCAGAAACAGTTAATCTGGGCCTTCCAGGATTCTCGAGGAATACTTCTCCCACAGTAATTCCTCCACAACACATACTTGGCCAGATGAATCTTCCTATCATCAGCACAAGAAGAGAAAAGTTAATTGATTTAGGGGATCTTAGCCAATTACGTACAACAGAAACACAATGGTATGAACATTCAATCCGTGCATGGTGCAGATCACCCCTATATCATTCATTTCAAATAAATCATATGCGTGCTGTAGCAGAATGGCCTGATGGAGATCCTGATAATCAAATTCATGGTCTCACATATGCCCAGTACAAAGCAGCCTGATTTCATGCCTTTTTATGGAAAAGCAGGTTCGAGTTCTTCTATACTCAGCTAAGGTTTGCCCATATGTTTCGGGAGTTCGAAGAACCTGATTGGCTGCAAGAATGGTGGGAAAGTTTTGGTTTGCACCCTCTTGGTGTTAATCCTCAAGTAAGTGAAACTCTAAGTATGTTTCAACCATGGGACAAAAGATTAACCACGCTTAGAGATCTCTACTCTGAGGAAGAATTTAAAGGTATTTTCATACAAGAAAAGAATCCGTGGGTGATAAGGACCAAATTCATGCTTGAAGATGACGGCCCTGATCAGGATCCCATACTTCTGTGACAAGTATACACAATGCATTGGGACCCTTACACATTCAATCACTATCAAGATCGTCCGCCAGACTGAGCATGATAATTTTCCAGTCGAGATAGCCGACAGCTGTGGAGCTATCCGGTTTCCGTGGGTTGTCTGTTACAACTCCACAATGTAAAGTTGAACATAAGTCATGTCAGTGTCTAAGCAATCATGAAGACTCGGAGCACTTCTCTGACTTTTGGTGAGGATTGTTCCACATATTCATGTGTGATTCTACTATTTCATAGCTTTAGTCTTTGTCGTCCTTGATGGGATCTTGCACGATAACCCATTGGGACCTACATATCTTGCCTTCGGTGATTTGTACAGGAATCCTGCGTGACAACCTGTCTATCACTACTTTTTGTACAAATAAAGATGTCAGATGTGGTACGAGATACCCTCGTGAAGTCATGTGGTGGCCAACACATGGGGCCATGAGTCCATTCTTGTATCCATCGTAATGATACTCCTGTCTCCTAAATTTGTTATATAAGGAGCCTTAGGAGTTCATTCTCGGCATTCGGAGTTTGAGTCAGTTAGTGTCTTAGAGTCTGAGTCGACTAGCATCCTCTCTCTGCGCTTGATTCTTTCTGTCTTAGGATCTCAGGAAAAGCCTGCGCGATCTGGCTCAGCCAGTGTGAACCTAAAGTGGCTCTGAGATATAGTCGAGTTGAGTCCGTGTGTATCGAAAGAGTGTGTCAGGGCCTTCTGCCCGAATATTGTAATACCCGAGCGCATTTGCGCTAAGTAATATAAAATCTCTGGCATTCATTTCATCTCTAAGCTTCCACATATGCTCTCTGTATGATCTCTGTAAGATTGTCCTTTGTCTATTGTTGTTGTGTTTCCTGGTGCAAGTGTGATGTAGTGTGAAGCATGCTATGATTCTTGGCCTTGGAGTTCGGGGGGAAATTAGACCAGAGAATCGATCAGAAGACTTAGTGAAAGCCGAAGTAAGTCCCGCTGAGGCAAGGGGCCGTTAAGGCAGCAGGCTGAAGAAGTCATAAGGGTCGAAGGCGCTCAACATCAAATAACCTCGCCAGGGGTGGAAGAGTAGCCGCACGGGAAACAGAGCGACAAGAAAACAATCTCAGCAAGATTCTTAAGATCGTCAGTTTGACATCGTCTCCGTCAAAGGAAGCCCCTACTTTACAAATGGTATCCAAGAGTTTGCCAAGCAGGAGGCCCTGGCGCATCAACAGGTCGAAGCAACTCGAGTCAATCTCGAGGCTTTTGAAGCACAACTACCCAGACCAGAGTGACTCAAGACGAGTCACATATGAGTGTTGGGGGCATGTTGGCCCTTGACCAAGTTTTGAGGATATTTGGTCGTGTTTGACCTACTTTGGGACTTCAATAGGCTATTGAAGATGGGGCACAAGTCGAAGTAGAGATCGCAGGATCTCGGCCCCTTTTTAGGAATTTTTGGGTTTTGATCTTATGCAACGGGTATGGGATGTTGGCCCATGGGTTTACCCATGTTTAGGCCCATTTTGTAATGTATAAATAGAAAGCTAGGCGATGTAAGAAAGTACCCGTAGTTGAGTTCTAGTACTAGCTGTGTGCAAGAAGATGTGATTAAGACTTGCAGAGTTAAGTGCAATTCATCTGTAGTGCTTTGTGCACAGACTTTGTGAGACTTATAGAGCTAAGTGAAAGTGATTGTAAGAGACTGTGGAAGGCTTTGTGCTATATTACAGGGAAGGAGGATCTAGCAAGGTGTGTTGATCTCCTGTCCTCTACGAAATAAGATATCCTGGCTCTATGCATGTATAAGATTGACAGAAAGAAATAAAGAAGAAGAGTTGGTGGACGTAGCCCCAGGGTGGGGGTGAACCACGCATATCATGCATTGTGGTTGCTATGTGCTTTATGATTGTTCTCTTGTCTATGTGATTGAATTCTTAGTGCACCGATGTATGTTAGATGTATATGATATGCTATCTTAGTGTTGAATAATGTGAATGAATGTTAGATTTGACCTATGTTGTTGTGCTTAGTGCTTGATTATATTGGATCTATGTGAATACTGCACTGATATGTTGTTAGGGTCTGACTGCGCTGTAAACTAAGGATGAATATTAACGAGTTGTAACTGCTAAGTGATTTGTTAAGGTGTCATAATCACAGATATATGTCCTAGCTAAGGTTGCAGACACTGGATTCCTACAACCACCCCTGTCTCTACCTCGGGTGAGACTTCATTTGCTCCACAGGTGTTGCTGAAAGGGATGATAGTTAGGGTTTTGTTGGTACGTTGTTGTAGCGTTGAACCCTGGGTCTGCCCCTGTGCCAACATGAGTTTAGTGTAGTATGAGTTTGCTTAATTAGTATAGAATGAAATTGAATTTACTAGAATAGTGTCTTTATACTGTTGATGATTAATGCATGATTGAATAATCACATGGATATGCAGGATAGTTGATGTTGTTTCTAGAATGGCTAAGTTCTCACTGGATTGCCTAATTCACACTTTTCACTTTGCTATCGAAGTCAATATTGAGTTTATTCCTCTTGAATTATTGTTCATTGTTAAGTTCCATCGTGATATTATAAGACATCGGAGACATAACCATCAACACTATATTTGAGTTTTCTTCTTTTAATAGATTAAAAGATAGTTTCCTTGCTTTCACAGATTAGAAGATAGTTTTCTTGCTTTTGTAGGATATATAGTCTTTTTGCTTTGGTAGATTAAGGAATAGTTTTCTTATCATAGGTTAAAGATTAGTTGTTAATTACTTTTATTATCATAATGCTTTCAATTCAGTAGATTTCCTTTCATAAATTAGAAATAGTTGTGAAGTTTAATTTAATAATAGAGTTCACTTGCTTCTTAGCTTAATTAGTTGCTTATTGAGTAATCTTAATTAGTTTACTTGCTGTAGAAGTTATAATAGGTTAGTTAGTTGTTTGCTTGCTTGTTTACTTGCTTTAATAGGGTAGTTGCTTGCTTGTCTATTTTGCTTTGATAGGGTAGTTGCTTGCTTATTTACTTTCTTTTATAGGATAGTTTCTTATTGAATTTGAGTTGGTTAATTAAAGTAGTTTGCTATTGTTATTACTTATTAGGTAGATAGCTTGATTTTTCTTATTGTCATGATTAAGTTAGTTTGCTTTAAGTAGGGTTTTCATTTTCTTTCTTATGACTATCCATCGATCCTTTGTTCAAAAGTTACTTAGGTTACATAGTTTAAGTTTCTTAGTAGGGTTTGTTCATTAATAGTTTTTGATTGAATAGATTAACCCTTAGATAACCACTTCCTTAGTTAGACTATACTACCTTCAGTCCTTCTACCTTGGCATATATATTTCTACAATATTAAGTTTACTTACCCTGGGTTGACAATTTAATTGAGGGTTTTTAGCGTGTTTTTAGTGCATATAGAACACCCATAATTTTTGGTGCCCTTGCCGATGAGTTGTCTCAAGGTAGGAAATAGTTAGGAAATAGATCATTTCTAAAATTTAGCATTAGATTGGTGGCAGGGGAACTTTAAGATGAGAGGTAAGAACCTGCGCATCTGCTATTGTAGGATCCCCCAAACCCAATGGTAGTTTTTGTTTTTGTTTTTGTTTACTTTCATGAATAGACCTAGAAACCCAAAAGGTAGATACATTAAATCTAAATCAGATCTTTCAAACAAGGTTCCTTCCAAAATTTTTGGGGGTAGGAATGTTCCACTCATAAATTCCGCAAACCTGTACCAAAAAACAAGAGTTAGCTGAACCCAATTTGAGCAGGTTAATTAAAGTAGTTTGTTGTTGTTATTACTTATTAGGTAGATAGCTTGTTTTTTTCTTATTGTCATGATTAAGTTAGTTTGATTTAAGTAGGGTTTTCATTTTCTTTCTTAGGACTATCCATCGATCCTTTGTTCAAAAGTTACTTAGGTTACATAGTTTAAGTTTCTTAGTAGGGTTTGTTCATTAATAGTTTTTTCTTGAATAGATTATCCCTTAGATAACCACTTCCTTAGTTAGACTATACTACCTTCAGTCCTTCTACCTTGGCATATATATTTCCACAACTCTAAGTTTACTTAACCCGGGTTGACAATTTAATTGAGGGTTTTTAGCGTGTTTTTAGTGCATATAGAACACCCATCATTTTTGGGGTCATTGCCGGGGAGTTGTCTCAAGGTAGGAAATAGTTAGGAAATAGATCATTTCTAAAATTTAGCATTAGAATGGTGGCAGGGGAACTTAAGATGATAGGTAAGAACCTGTGCATCTGCTATTGCAGGCTCTCCCAAACCCAATGGTAGTTTTTGTTTTTGTTTTTGTTTACTTTCATGAATAGACCTAGAGACCCAAAAGGTAGATGCATTAAATCTAAATCAGATCTTTCAACCAAGGTTCCTTCTGACCTTTTTGGGGGTAGGAATGTTCCACTCATAAATTTCACAGACCGATAACAAAAAATAAGAGCTAGCTCAACCCAATTTGAGTAGGTTAATTAAAGTTGTTTGTTGTTGTCATTACTTATTAGGTAGATAGCTTTCTTTTTCTTATTATCATGATTAAGTTAGTTTTCTTTAAGTAGGGTTTTCTTTTTCTTTCTTAGGACTATCCATCGATCCTTTGTTCAAAAGTTACTTAGGNGGTTACATAGTTTAAGTTTCTTAGTAGGGTTTGTTCATTAATAGTTTTTGCTTGAATAGATTAGCCCTTAGATAGCCACTTCCTTAGTTAGACTATACTACCTCTAGTCCTTCTACCTTGGCATATATATTGCTACAACTCTAAGTTTACTTACCTCGGTTTGACAATTTAATTGAGGGTTTTTAGTGTGTTTTTAGTGCATATAGAACACCCATAATTTTTGGTGCTGTTGTCGGGGAGTTGTCTCAAGGTAGGAAATAGTTAGGAAATAGATCATTTCTAAACTTTATTATTAGATTGGTGGTGGGGGAACTTTAAGATGAGAGGTAAGAACTTGGGCATCTACTATTGAAGGCTCTCCCAAACCCAATGGTAGTTTTTCTTTTTCTTTTTGTTTACTTTCATGAAT
>CBVK0100099943.1:0-22085 GCA_900067695.1 Picea abies
GTTTGTTTGATTTGAATTGTTTGGTTGGAACAATGAAGATGGGCCATTGGAAAAATGGAGTCACATTTTTGAATTGATCAAATAAAAGGTTTAACATGCTAATATTGCAAGGCAGGGTAGGAAAATTCACTAGATCCCCAAAGATTTAAGGTATAGAGGAGATGAAAAGGTCTAGAAATCCAATAAAAAATAGAGCAATTAAGAATTAGGACTGTTAAGATCCACTCAGATTTCAAGCATTGTTTTGATGGAAGCTGTTGATAATCTCTCATTTGACTCCTATTACGTTGTTGGTCCTTGCTATTGATTGTGGCTATTCTGCAAGTATCATGAATTGAAATATGGAATTGGTTGATTGACTGCTGATATTCTCCTGCTAGGTGTCTTCATGCCCCTGAAATCTAGAATGAGGTTGAAACGATCTCCACAAAATATTCTTACTGTCCTCTCATACTAATTTCTTTGCCATCTGTCCCTTTGGATTATGTTTCTGTCACAAAAAATTTGGAATCACCTTGCCCTTTTTACCTCAGTCTCCCATCATAAAATTCATTTCATTTTGGCTCAGTCTTCACGGGTTTCCAGTCATGAAATAGTGTAACGGGGGGAAAATGATGAGTTTTTATGGTTGAAGGGATATTTGTTAGGGGAATGAGACCATTAAGGGACTGCTTATGGTAATTGGGGAAGAGTAATGTCTAACATATAAGAGACGTGGGGACATGTGTCATGTAGAGAGAGGGGGAGTAGCGAGAAGGTGAGCTGTATCGGGAGTGTGGGGACATGTGTCGTGTAGGGAGAGGGGGAGTAGAGGAAGGAAGGTGAGCGGTATCGGGAGTGTGTTAGGCAGATTTTGGAGGGGGGGGTAGGAGGTGTTATCACATGAACTTGTCAGAGTCCTGTGGGGTTGTAGTTTCTACCTAATACTGTAATTTTTCTCTGTCTCACTCCTTTTCGTAGACCAAGTCTCAAATACCCCCCCCTTCTGCTTGTAAAATCATTTCTTATTCCCCCCCCCTCTATGTTTAAGTGCCTCGGTCTCCCCGTTTTCCAGCCCACAACCAGTTGTTCGAATCTGGGATCATGTAGATCGCAGACATAAGCACAAAGCACAACACTTAGAGTGGTCTGATATGGACCCGAATCAAGCGAGCGAGCAAGTTTAGTTTTCAGTGGAGGAGATTTCATTCAAATTCCAGATAGTCCAGATTTAGGGCCTGCAGGCAATCAGGATTATAAAGCTGCTCGAAGTTTAGTTCCAGGGTGAAGGTACAAACTCCCAAAACCCAAAATCAGCGTGGGCCATCTGATCCAGCAGGACTCGTGGCATTAGATCCAAACCGTAGAGAAAGTCATTTCAGGAAAAATGAAGTGGGGAATGCGCAATATTCCCGAGTTCTGAAATGCTGAAGGCCCGAGGTCCCAAAATACCGACATTTATATGGGTTGTCTGATTTAAAGGGGCACGTGGCACCAGATTTGAGAAATCATGATTTCACGACTCATGGGTTTTATCATGGAGCACGACGTAGGTTCGCAAAATGCAAAATCACGAAGCGCCCAAGAGTTGGGTCGAGGGTCACAGCCCGAGGTTGCATATAGAGATGGAAAGGAGCTACGGCAAAGGATGAAAGAACCCATGTTGGTCACCAAATAAGATCTGTTTGGGCTTGAGGCGTCGGGATTGACTTTAAGGAGTTGTGGGCACCGCCTGGGACATTTAGGGGTGTCATGCCTCGTTCCGATCCAGATGAAAGAAGTTAATGGAAATGGGGGAGGTAGTTGAAACCTCATTTCACCCCATAAATGGAAAGCATGGAAGATCTGGGTAGTTGAAACCTCATTTCACCCCATAAATGGAAAGCATGGAAGATCTGGCCATGGAGACAGTCTATCAGCCCAAAATTTCCCTATCAACGGATTCTCCTACAAGCCGATACTGATCTAAGTTCACGTCTGACAAAAGGATGCATGCGTAGACTGACAGAAGAAGATGCAGACACAAATCTTTGATTATAATGGCCAGATCACACTCCTGGTGGTGGTGGTGAGTTGTTCAGAGTATAAATAGTTAGTTTTGATATTTTGTTAGGGTCGATGGTTGAGCTAGGCTCTCGTATTGTAAAGTTTTAATGAAGCCTCTGTTTCTCTGGTTATGTGTTGTAATTTGAGACTTCTTGTTTAATGACGGTCAACCTTATTTTCCACCTCTTTTGCCTCTGATACTAAAAGGCTTGGGCATGGTTGATCTAGTTGAGTGTTGTAATCATATTGTGATGTATGCTTGATCGCAATACTGTTATAACGTTTTTCAGTTTCTTGAAGTTTTGGATCCAAGAGGATGTTATATTTGAAGCTTTTCATCCTTAGACTACTGGAAGACCTTATGTCCATAGCAGACCTTTACATTTTCTCCTTGAGTTCTTCCTCCTACTCACCCTTACTACAACTTACTGACTGAAGTTAAATCAAGACCTCATCTGCATGTGTATGCCAGCCCAATTTTTCGAGTTAAAGCGATATTATCCTGAGTCTACACCCATTCGACCCCCCTTTAATTTATTCATTGTGACATACAAACTGATGGGTATTGGGCTTACCTCCAATAAAATATGGAGGCGACTTCTAGTGCTAACATATAGTATGTATTAATTGGAGGAGGGGGTACGAAACAACGAGGGAGTGCCACGTTAGGTGGGGTTGGGGCGGGGAAAAACAACTTTGCAGACCCCTCCTCCACCAATAAAGGTATGTAGGTCAGGGTGGGGCTGAAAAAAAAATGTTGGTCGTTGATCGAGAGGAGGGATGATTCCACCGGGGAATATCTGCGTAGATTTTATGGGCTACAAGACAAACTATCTAGTCAACTTTGCAACTTTGGTTTAACATATGTGCCATAAAACATAAACAAAATAATTTGTTTCCTAAATTTTGATCTAGATGTTGGTATGAAGCACCAGATATACCATTGGAAATATGCTCCTGAGCACTATGCCATGAAAACACCTACAACCTGATCTGAACCGAATTTATATGCAAAAATTCTCCCAAAATCCATACTTTGTTTTGGCCATCAAACTTCAAAAACTAAATCACTGTTTGGATAAACACATTTTTTAGGCTATGACACCTAGTTATTCATAGGCTAAACCTTAGCAACAGATTTCCAAAATAGATAACTGAAAAAACAGATTACCTATATTTATAGGACCCCAATAGTGGCTCCAATGGGGATGACATCCTCCCAGTGAGGTGCCAAAGAACATTGTAGACTAGTAGCCTGATCCAAAGCCTACAACCTGCTCTGCCATGAAACCTATGAAACTGATAACCAACTGACAATTTGCTCTAATCCTTAACTAAATCAAATTCACTCTGAAATATGAACTATACTCTAAAGATGAAAGCTATGCTGCAAACCGAAATTGAAAAGAATGCTAAAAAATTAGAGCTTATTTATGTACACAACCCTACTCTAGTATGTCGAAGACAATTGCTGAATCAAGTGATCTCAAATTTCTAGTAAATCCAATCAAGTAGTTTCTCAAATAATTGGACTGCTTGATTGTTCTTGAGCAGAGTAAACACTGGAATTTGTGATGGCAAGGTCAACTCATAATACTTCTACTTGTCACAGTGGAGGCACGACTGTGAAATTAAACTGAAAAATATTTCCATATATTAATCCATAGGGTCATAGAAATCATGGTTGTTAAAATTTGTTTGTTGATCTCCCAAATCAAAGGGCAAAGGTAGCCATGTGAAATATTGCTTCTGCTAATATAAAAATTCACAAGGAAGACTTGGAAATGGAGGAATTTGAGGTATTTCTTGAACTTCTAAATATTTGAGCTCTCTTTCCATATCTTTGGAAAATTCATCCAAAAACTGAATCTTGGCTTCTGAGCTACATTTACAAGCCTTTAAATAAGAAGATAAACATGGAAAAAAGTTTTCATCACCTCCATATTCAATACACATATCGTTCCAGTCCATAAAGCTTTGAATGGAAGGAGAGTCCGCCACAAACTTTGTCCCCTCCATCCATGTTTCCAAAAAGAAAATCCAAAAGGTTGTAATATATCTAATATATCCAGCAGACAAACCTCCAACCCAAATTTTACACTTTCATTGGAACGAATCATGAAATAATCTAAGGAAAACATCTTCATGTTTGACTCTAAGAAGCTCAGTGAAATCACAAAAAATTGATAAATGTTTCCAAGTTAAAATAAGATCATCTCCATTAAATTTTGGACCATTTCTCAAAAAATATTCATCCTTGGGTAAAGGATTCGGGAAAAGATAAATCTATGAAAAATCTAGACATGCATACCTTGGAATGATAGTATCAACTTATAAGTTCTTCATTAGCCCAGTGGAGTCATTAGTGAACACCTCAATCTTTCTAACAGTGGAGTCGCCATGGTATTCTTTCATCTAGATATAACTAAGAATGGAGTCGCCAGGTGGATGCTTTCAACCTTCCTATGTCTAATTACTATCCACCATCAGTAATCAGATCTAAAACTTGATACTCTTTCTTGAGGAAGATTAACCTTTCATCCCCAGTATGGTCGCCACTATGTTATCGCTCTGTAATTTCTTAAGGATGTGAAAGAAATGAAAGAGGTAACCACAAAACCACTTTGGAAGCTGGGATTGTGAAAGAAATGAAAGAGGTAACCACAAAACCACTTTGGAAGCTGGGATCTATCCCTGCCAGCTTCAGAGAGGGATCTCTCTCTATGATTTAGATTTGTTTGAATTAAAATATTAGGCTAGTTATGATAGTTCAGGGTTTGTTTGTTTGATTTGAATTGTTTGGTTAGAAAAATGAAAATGGGCCATTGGGAAAATGGAGTCACAGTTTTGAATTGATCAAATAAAAGGTTTAATAGGATAATATTGTAGGGCAAGGTAGGCAAATTCACTAGATCCTCAAAGATTTAAGGTATGGAGGAGATGAAAAGGTCTAGAAATCTAATAAAAAATAGAGCAATTAAGAATTATGATCTTAATCTTCAGTGGAAAACACAAAAATTATTCAGAGAAAGAGATAGAGTGTATTTTTAAACAAATTATGTCCTTTATCTTCTTAGAATAATTCTGAATTTAGGAAACTATGGTGATAACATAAGAAAACAAATTAACAGGGAAAAATGCACTTCACCAATAAAGTTGACACAAGCATCCTGTAATAATTGCACTATATTACTGGAAAATCTTATCAATGGTGTCTCTATGGAATGCTTTACAATACTAGTCCTATCCTTCAAACAAGTCCCAACCCTTCATACTTCAAAATGAGAAGTATTTATAAATTTATTTACAAAAGATCCTGTTATAACTAATCATGATTTATTTTAGGGATATCTAAACTAAAATATATCTCTAATCACAACAATATGGGACTATTAAGATCCACTCGGATTTATAGCACTGTTTTGATGGAAGCTGTTGATAATATGTCCTTTGACTCCTGTTGCGTTGTTGGTCTTTGCTATTGATTGTGGCTAGTTCTGCAAGTATCGTGCATTGAAATATGGAATTGGTTGATTGACTGCTGATATTCTACTACTAGGTGTCTTCATGCCCCTAAAATCTAGAACGAGGTTGAAACTATATCCACAAAATCTGCTCACTGTCCTCTCATACTATTTTCTTTGCCATCTGTCCCTTTGAATTCTATTTCTTTCAAAAAATATTTGGAATCACCTTGGCCTTTTTACCTCAGTCTCCCATCGTAAACACCTTGGCCTTTTTACCTCAGTCTCCCATCGTAAAATGCATTTCATTTTGGATCAGTCTTCACAGGTTTTCAGTCATCAAATAGTATAACGGGGGACAAATGATGAGTTTTTATGGTTGTAGGGATATTTGTTAGGGGTGTGGGACCGTTAAGGGACTTCTTATGGAAATTGGGGAAGAGCAATTTCTAACGGATATGAGTCATGGGGACATGTGTTATGTTGGGAGAGGGGGAGTAGCAGGAAGGTGAGATGTATCTAGAGTGTGGGGGTAGGTGGCATGTAGGGAGAGGAGGAGTAGAGGCGGGAAGGTGAGCATTATCGAGAGTGTGTTAGGAAAATTNNNNTATCGAGAGTGTGTTAGGAAAATTTCAGGGGGGGGGAGGTGGTATGTGGTAATTGAAGAAGGGGATAGGAGGTATGGGGTAATCAGAGGAAGGGGTGAAAAAAAATGAGAGAGTGCCACCTTAGGTGGGGCAGGGGCAAGGAAAAACAACTTTTCATACCCCACCTCCATTGATAAAGGTATGTAGGTCAGGGGGGGGATGATGTCCATCGATCAGGAGGAGGGATGATGCTGTCGGGGAAGATCTGTGTGGATTTTATGCGCTACAAGACAAACTGTCTTGTCAACTTTGCAACTTTGGTTTAACATATGCGCCATAAAACATAGTGGTATCTGGAAGAGTCCTCCTCAAGAGTTAATGAGGAGATGGGGCAGAGTACCCATCTGCAAGACTTCCAGAATTTCCCATGAGTTGGGGATTCAAACCCACACAACCTTGTCGAGGAAGGAAAGAAAGAGGTAATTCATGGGCAAATGCAACAGAGCAAGCAAGCATATCTGCGAAGAGAGCAGAGTCGAAAGAGTAATCTCAAGAAGAGAAAAAGAGTAGTTACAGTTCTCTGGTTTGAGGGAGAACTGGGTAATAAGCTCATTCTAGGCACAAGAAGTTGTGGGCAGGGTATGCGTTACAAGATGATAAATGAGGATGATGAGTTACTGTGGAAGTACTCTTGAAGACCTCCTTTTTTGGTATAGAGAAAATCGGTTGCCAAGATCCTATGGGAGGAGGAGAGTAACCTCTGTCCTTGATTGTCATTGAGCAAGAAGAAAGAGTCTCTCTCAGAGCATCCTGGTTTATCTTGAGGGTGGCCAGAGGTAAATCCATCAGGAGTGGTTGTGCCTATGGTTGGGTGGAAATAGGCACCCCTTTCAACAATCGCTTTACAATTTCCAGTTTCTGATAAGTATCTTCATACTCTGTGCATTGAAATGGAAATGATGATTCAATATATATATTTATCTGTCTATGAATGAGTTATGTATTGAATGATTAAAATAGATATATGTATTATCTCCCTATGAACTCATGCTTTTGAATGGTCATCTGCTTGCCTAAGTTTAGCAGTTAAAGAGTCATGGTACATAAGCCTACAAGAGGGTCGGGGTAGGATTTATTAGAATGTTTAAGTCCTACCGATCTATAGGATCTAACCTCACGGGAATTCCAAGTTCAAACCCTATGGAAGTTGGGCGTCTCCTTCAAAATATTCACTGTATGACTGAGGGATCATGCCCATGTCCTTAACCCATTTACGGCTAAAGGAATTAGTGCGTAGCCCATAAGAGGTTTCAAAGGACCCATGTGACCAAGGTCTAGGACCCCTATGCTAGGCCCAAAAGGAGTTAAGCATTTTTGGCTTCGAAACTTTGGGAGTTTGGATATCCAGAGTGTTTTGACCCTACCGTTTATAAACCAACCGAAGGAAACTGATAGTTGTGGTTACCCATAGGGTTGAATGGCGCCTGGCGGCCTATCCGGGATAGATAGAATTTCCCCATCGTTAATCCTTGAGCCATTTGGTTATTGCGAAGTAACACAAACCACCGATTTGATAGTATTCAGAACCCCTTGGTCGTTGGATCCATGCCGAGGTAACTTCGATGAAGTCCAAATCTGAGAGAATGAAGATGATATAACATCAAACTCCTCAAACGTTGAAGTCACAAAGTGATGAGAGCCGTGGATCTGGGGAGTCTATTAGGAACCCCTCTTAACCATCCGATCAAATAGTGGATCTGGGGAGTCTATTAGGAACCCCTCTTAACCATCCGATCAAATAGTGGAGGGACCTATGTATGATACTTCGACAAAGTCCTTCTTTGGGAGAATGGAGCGGCCATAATGTTGAAACCCCCGAAGGCTGGAGCTGCGAAGTGATGAGGACCGTAGATCAGAAGATCCTTCAGGACTTTCCCTGATCATTGGATCTAGGCCATGGTTAACCCGACACTGACCACTTTAGGAGTAAGGAGGAAGTCACACCACGGTTTCCCCGAACGCTGAAGTTATGAAGTAACAAAGGATTTTGATCCAGGGGTTATGTGGACACACCTTGATCTTGATATTGAAGGGATTGGAAGGCTATCAATTCGGAGTGATGTCATCCAGGGTGACATGGAGCCACGAATAATGTACCACGTGTCATCTAGAATCGTACATCTCGTATACCCTACATGCCCATTAACATGTGACATGTGTGACCCACTGAAGGGGCCATGCGTCATCTCTGCCCTGCTGCATATCACTCCTGGCACTTACCGCTTGGTCCATTTGGCGGGAGGAGTATGCGGGACCCACCTGTATTTTGCCTTCGCATATAGTGTGTCACCACATGGAGGGATTCTGGGTCCCTTCAGGAGTTCAGGAATTCGGGAATCTAGGGGTTTGGGATGTTGTGTCATGGGTAATTGAAAGGCCCAAAGGTCAGAGTCACATTGAGGGATTCCGAGCTCCTTCGGGAGTTCGAGAATTTGGGACTTCGAGGGTTTGGGATGGCGTGTCATGGGTAATTGAAAGGCCCGATGGCTGGAGCCATGTGGAGGGATTCTGGGCTCCTTTGGGAGTTCAATAATTCAGGACTCTGGAGGACATCTATGTAGAAAAGAAATGGGATGTTCAACGTCGAAGCGCCGAACGTTGAATTCTCCTCTAGCCTGTGTGTTAGATGAGAATTAAGTCTCGTCATTGGTTTGGATGGTGGATGGACCTTCACTGCGGGAGGTAGGAACCTGAAAATGGTACAAATGAGATGGAACCACATGGGCGCCACATGGATCTCGACCAATGAGCGCTTGAAGGACTTCTAGAATCCATAACTTGTAAACCAGAAGTCAGATTAGAGCCTGCTAACAGTCTTTAGAAATCTACGATCGAGTAGAAGAGGATGAATCATCTCACATAGATGATTCAAGATGATTTGAGTTAGTAAAATTTTGATTCCCCATCCCTAGAAAGGGTACTTAGGGGTTGGGTGTGTTACATGTGACATCGTGACGTTTCTCACTTAGCTTCTTAGAAACACTGAGGATACTTCGTCTGGACTACACCTCTTCAACTAGAGCATACCCATACTTCGTTCTAGGATACCGACGAGTCACACTCCTAATATAGTGCAACTCTTATATACTTAGACATCTGTTAATAATGTAACACATAATCATGTATAAGCATACATCCATGAAACGATGAGAACACTTGCGAAAAAAATAAGAGTCACACAGATATAGTGTAGATGGCACAAACCGTACTTAACACACAATTAAGTTTTATTAGTATAAAATTGTTACAATATGAGAAATATCAGCTCGGTTTACAACTTGGGCGGAGTCACACAACTCACCTCACCTCACCAAGACACTCATACACATATTGGTCACACCAAGACTCATCTGTCGTAACATCTTTCGCAACTTCTGCAGGGCACCCAAAACATGCATCCACCACATACTCACCATCTCTTCTCTATTGCAAGACTCTGCATAAACCTGCGGTTCTGTCTCCTAGCATGCCTCCTTTGACCTGTGACAAGACTTCCCCCAAACACATTCCAACTCTGTCCACATAATCACCTCAAGGAAGCATAAGTCCTCCCATGTGGAAAAACTTGGATCCTTGAGGGAGCTTGCCCCTCTTCATCTAAGTCTTCTTTAGAATCAAAGAGCTGATCTTGCTCTCCTTGTTGTGCAAATATGGCTTCTTTGGTTGTGCACCCTTGTTCTCTTATAGGGACTCCAAAGGTCACCTTCTTTGGTTGTGCACCCTTGTTCTCTTATAGGGACTCCAAAGGTCACCATTTTGAACCATGATATTCCTTTGTGAACCCATGTTCCCAAACAAATCGTTGCTCCCCTTCATAGACCCAATCACCCAAATGAATCATCGCGCCCCTTCATGGACCTAGTTTTCCAAACGAACCCATGCACCCACCAACTATTCTACCCCCTTTGGATCGACGTGCCCTAACCTTGGTGCACTCCTCATGTCAGCGGGCCCCAATCTTGGTTGCGTCATATTTGGGAAAGCCCCTTTGCGTGTTTGCATGCCCAAGGAACCCACTTTCCCAACTAGTGCAATACTTAGGTGCCGAAGCAACACCAAGTTCTGTCTCCTTAAGGACTTGGGCGAGGGTCTCTGCGCCCTTCTAGTCGAAGAATTTACACCTTTAATTAAGTTCTGTCTCCTTAAGGACTTGGGCGAGGGTCTCTGCGCCCTTCTAGTCGAAGAATTTACACCTTTAATTTTGTAATCCACTCATCTTACCATCTGTTAGTTTTATTTTAATTCTAAAATCTCGATTATCTATTTGTTAATTATATTTAACTATGAGCACCAAAGCTCCATATTCCTTATCATTATTACTGGTGTTTGTATATCTCCCAAGTTGTTGACGGGGGACACTATAATTGTGTGTAAATAAAGTTAAAGTAAATGATATTTTTAAAGATGTAATCAATTTAAGTATTTTGATATTGTAGAAAGCAATAAATATTAAAGTATTTGAGGTTCATCTTATGCAATGTATTTATTCTTAATTTATTTTCATGTTTTCTTTATTCATTAAAGAATATGTCAAGTTTTATTTGTTAATTAATTTATTATATTTATAATTTCTTTAAGGGATTAATTTTTTTTATCTAATTTGTTTTTATAATTTTTTTTATTATTGAGGACAACATTCAAATCATTTTTACAGAAGAAAAAGTTTTTTAAATAAATGACATAGATTTTGAGGTTAAGTAGTCTGTAAAAGGAAAAGCTAAGGACATCGAAGGATACAAAGAAAAATTCTTAAAAAATGGAGAGCCTATCTTCATCCCTCACATCCACAAGCTCTTAGATTTATTAGTCAAGTAGGGATTCCCTAGACCTTGGATTCAAAACCTCATTGTACCTATTTTTAAAATTGGAGATAAATTTAGAATCCCTCTAACTGTAGGACCATTATGACTAAAGTCATGAAAAAAGAGCTAAAGTCTAGGTCATATTTAGGAGCTATCATTCAATCGTGGACTACCTTGCTACATTCAATATCATTGTGGAGGAGTGTTGCAACAATAAAACCAATCTCATGTGTTGTCTCGTTGACTTTAGAAAAGTTGACATAGTGCCCAGGACTACCTTTGGAATATGTTAGAATAGCTAAAAGTTCCTCTTGAGTTGAGAGTTTCCATGATAAGGTTGTACGAGAACATGATTTCCAAGTTTAGGAGCATTGATAGTTGTTTAAAATAAATTAATTGTAATATAGGAGCTAAACAAGGATGTCCCATGTCTGTTACAAGGAAAATCTCTCTATGGCTAGGGTAAACCACAACAGATGGAAATGAAAATCTCTCTATGGCTAGGGTAAACCACAACAGATGGAAATGACTACAGAAATCAACTCTATTCTCAAGTATTCTATGTAAACAAATATGCTAATGAGACAAGATAAAAGGCCTTCCTCGTCTAGTTGTTCGATGAAGTCCACCATTGAGCACTTGATCCAAAGCAATATACCTACAACTAGTCCTCAACAACCAAGCAAGGAAAGCATATTGTGATAATATATGATGTTAACACATTCAATAACATAATCCATTAATAAACATGACAAATATGCTCATGGAATAATAATTCAGATATTTGCAAGATATCAATTGGATGGGAAAATAATATTTCTATTAATATATGATCATCAGAAGTGAAAATGTTACAGACTTCCATGTCGACACGGTTCAAAACTGAGAAAATAAGTTCCTTTTAGTTGGGCCTCCACCACTTCAATCCTCCAGCAAATACAATCTCATAGAAGATAGAAAATGGAGTTCTCAATCAAGTAAGGGAAGAGCTTGGGGGCTGAACACTGTGTTAAGACTTAAAGGACAAAGGGATGCATAATTAATATGAAGAAAATAATTTCTCCAAAGTAACTTTGCTCTCAAAGCTGAATTCTTTCTCCTCTTTTCCATAGCTTGGAATTGACTCATTTATAGCCTTCAAATGGAACTGAAGGGCGGAGTCGGAATGTTTCTAGTATATGGAAGGCCAAGGATCACAGATCTCCTATCGAGACATGGAAACCCGAATCTATTTTTCATTTTTGGGCACAAAACCCGATGTACGCGGGCTGTAGTGGTGCAACCTGCATATACGCATGCTGTATAGTAGGCAAGGTGTGTACATGTGGAAAAATATGTATTTTTAGCTTTGGGATTTACAAATAGGGATGATGAGTCTGCATAGGGAAATGGAAAAAAGGTCTTCTGTGCAAGATTGCATAGGGTGAGGCAAATATTTCTATAACATATGCCCCCTAATGTGTGAGGACAGAGGAGTATCTGCAATGGTCGAAATACATTATAAACAACCTAGAAGTGGAGTGATGGGGAACCAACTGGACAAACTATTTTCTCATTACATTCTGCGTTGACTTTGGATACATGGCTTCCGATTTGAATTATACTGCAGATCCATGTGAAAATATACCAAAAAACTGTCCATGGCCATGAATAGGAAAATAAAAATGCGGTTACATGCCAAATGAGGTCATAGTCACAAACAAGGCCCAGTCAAACCAGTGTCAAAACCAATATGAAGATATCTATATACAATGGAGTATAATCTGATCTCCTATGATTACTGAATTCATATAGGTACTGGTCCAATGAAAAGGAAGCAAAAATTCAGGAAGGCTACAACCACATACTAATGTCTTCAAGTCTTCTACACAATTTGCCAAGGGTGCAAGTCTACATCATGACGTGACATGGAAACCCGACACTATTTTTTAATTTTGGGCACAAAACCTGATGTACGTGGGCTGTAATGGTGCAACCTACATATACACATGTTGTATAATAGTTAGGGCTTGTATATGTGGAAAAATATTGTTTTTAGCTCTAGGATTTGCAAAAAGGGACTTTATGTCTACACAGGGAAATAAAAAAAGGCCTTATGAGCAAATTTGCATAGGGTGAGGCAAATCTTGCTATAACAGATGCCCCCTAACGTGTGAGGTCAGAGGAGTATCTATGATGGCCGAAATACATTATAATACCCAGAAGTGGAGTAATGGAGACTCAGTGGGAAGAACTAGTAGCTCACGAGAATATTATAATCTGTACTGACTTTGTGCACATGGCTGCCAATTTGAATTACACTCCAAATCCTTGTGAAAATATATCAACCATTTGTTCATGGCCATGAATAGGCAATACAAAGGTGGCTATATGCCAAAGGTTGTCATAGTCACGAACAAGGCCCAGTTAAACCAATCTCAAAATCAATCTGAAGATATATGTATACAATGGAGTACAATCTGATCTCCCATGATCACTGAAGTCACATAGGTACTGGTCCAATGAAAGATAGTGACAACTCAGGAAAGATGTGACTATGAACTAATGTCTTCAAGTCTTCTAGACGATCCGCCAAAGGTGCAAGTCTACATCATGTGAATAAAGGAGTTGAGGTCGAACACAATGAGACTTCCTTTGATTATCAGTCATTAAGGTATACCATTAATAAACGCAAGACAACCTTCTGATAATGAAAGTAGGTATCAAAGCACCGAGTACATTCTTACAATTGTGAATAAAGGTGTCAAGGTCGAACACTTGAAGAATCCATCGATCATGAGACATTGATGTATTCCCAACTATCGATGGTGGGAGAACTTGCCACTAATGATTGCAAGCCTCTAGTTACTCATAGGAATCTAGGTCTCATTTTCATAATAGATGGGTTGAAGTCGATGGAAGGAGACACGCTCAAAGGACAACATTGAGGCATCTCTCATCATTCAACATGAGGTACAAATCAGGAGCTTGTTGATTTAGAAGAAATCAGACAAAGAACATGTTCACGAACCAACGACCCTGTGCGTCTTTTGCGTGTGCCAAATGCAAGCGGTACATGAAAAATACCCTCTGAATAGCAACCAATGAGGAAAACTACTGACGAAGGAAAGGAAACCACCAATAAGGCTAATGGAATCCATTACACTACACAAATCCCAATGTGTGAATAGATGTCTTGCTGTTGAACACAAGGGAAACCACCTAGTCAACGACCAATGATGAAATGTCGATTGTTGGGTTCAAGGCTACCTACCAATGATGAAAGTAGGACCAGGGTGCTAGATAGGACTACAATATCATGTGATTCTGAGACAAACTTAGGGTATGATCTACATGTAAAGTCAAATATCTGAGGAATGGTCAACACAGGTTGATAGACTTCCTTTGAATAAGAGCATGTGACATATGGAAGACTCTGACAACATAGACTTGATGATGAAACCATTATATGCAGGAGGCATCAATGAAATTCTCCATAAGGACTAGAAGAGTAACTAGTCGATAGAGAAGACTTTGTATCGAGCTCAACTTCCTAAGGCCATGCTAATCCAAAAATTATGGTGACATATGGACTCAATAACTTTGTGCTCTGTTCAATGGTGACACGACTACTGCCAATATAAGATAATACTCCCTTCCTGCCCGTATTTTTTTGTTTTTTCATAGACAAATGAATGCTATGATACAAAGGAGGAAGCAAGTGTCACAAGTAAGCAAAATTAATTCCAACAGTGGAACGTACCTATGCTCAATGCAAGGAGATGTATGCTGTAGATGGACACTCCGGGGAATGTTCCCTCCTAGGTATAGGGTGTCAAATTGCGAAGGATATAAATGAGGTTCTGCTTGGTTGAGGATGAAAAACTACTGAGGCAAATGGTTTATAATGCAAAACGAGAACTGACTATAGGCTCAATACTGCAAGCAAGGGCATGAGATGCAATAACACCTTAACACCAAAAAATGTCTTTTTTCATGACATTTAGTCTACTTGGTGTGAAAAAGGGATAATTTTTTTCCAAATAGACATCCTTTCAATTCCAATTTACGAGTGTGAAAGAGACAAGTTCACTTGGCAATCTTTTTTCTTTTTGAAGACGAGTTGGAAAAGAGCTTAAATTAAACTCGGTTGGGAGTCCTCTAGGTAGAAGGAAAGATGTTTATGTTAAGAACCAAAGAACTGAATAAAAAAGCACCACAATAGATATAGAAGAACAATATGCAAAAACTCTTTTATTACTATCAAACCTCTTCAAGCGGGTTCTAGGTTTGGGACCTAGAGTCAAGATTCTTCCGAGAGGAACTCGCGATCCAACCATGGCACGATGGACCGAGGTAATGAGACGACGGGGGGAGATAGGGTTCCCACACCCTACAACAAGGAATTCTTCTACTGGTGGAGACGACAGGTCATTGCTATGGATGACTACCCCTATGTAGGGATAGACTTCAGAGGGGATCTTGACATGCCACTCCCACCAGGGACCGTCTATGAGGACATATGTATGTCAATTTTTTTTAAATATTTCATTTTTTTGTATTTTTGTATAGTCAAACACAAATATTTTTGGATGATGCTTAATTACTAACTAGACACTTGTGTGACACAGATGTGGGTCCGCAACGGCCGGACGAGCTTCCCTGACATCGTTAGAGGCACAGGGGAGATGAGGTGACGGGAGGAGAAGCTGAGAGAGTCCTTCAAAACGTGGAGGGAAACTTGTCTCGTTTGAATCAAAGGATTCCGATGGTTCAGGTAGAGGATCTGCCGAAATTCATGCAACAACAAGTGGTTGGTGTTCCCAGAGCTTGGGTGCGACTCTTTCAACGTCTCATAAATGTCATAGTTTGTTATCATGACACACATCCGGTGCCACAGACGTAGATGTCGTGGATATTGTAGTATCCGCTGTATATGTGTATTGAGGGTGTTAGCCCCAATTTTGTACTATAAACATCATATTTTTTGAAATACATATAAAACATGGATCTTCAACTTTACTTATATTTACAATGTGTACATTGCTGAGATGGTTTTCTTTGCTTTAGTTATGTGACAAATTCCAATCTAAAACGAAATTAGCATAAGCATCGAATACATGATTAGAACTCCTAGGAATGTGATAATAAGTAATAAAATCAAACCGTCATTCTAAAAGGTGTACCCATAGGAATCGATGGAGTAAAGTAGGATCGCGCACGTGGTAACTGTCGTTCAACTGACATACTACTAACTAGGAATCGAGGAAAACCTCTAAAGAGATAATACCATGTGAGATAACATCATGCAAAATTTATACAACGACGCTATATTCTACCACATTATTCATGGATGGACCTAGGCATACACCACCTGAAGACACCAGTAGACCCTTGGGTGAGTAAACCACCCAAGCGGCGGAATCCTAGGAATATGATAATATGTAATAAAATCAAACTGTCGTTCTAAAAGATGTACCCATAGGAATCGTCGGAGTAAAGTAGGATCACACATGCGGTAACTATCACTCAACTGACATACTACTAACTGGGAATCCAGGTGAACTTCTAAAGAGAGAATACCATGTGATATAGCATCACACAAAAGTTCTATAATGACACTATATTTGGCCACATTGTTCATGGATGGCCCTAGGCATATGCCACCTAAAGACACCAGTAGACCCTTGGGTGAGTAAACCACCCAAGCGGCGGAAACCAAGTTCCGTGTATGAAGACTGGCTCCATCTACGAATCCTAGGTAGACCAAAGACTTGGTTGACATCTACCAACCAAGGGAAAACTCAATAAGCAAGTTGAAGATGAAAAGAAAGGGAAAATATATATACACTAAATTACATTAGTATACAAAGAGTTTTTCCCAAGCTTGGGGCTCAAGCGTAATATCTTTTCAAGTAGAGCCCATTCCTGCACTCGGCCAACATATTCCATTCATAATCTTCTAACTCATAGGCCCCTTTTTCTAAGACATATCGCACGATATAGGGACGTGCCACATGAGTTTAAACTTGCCTAGCCCCAACGGTTCTTTGGCTTTATCATACAAGAGGACTAAGTCACCCTCATCTTACAACCAAGGACAGACAAACTTATCATACTGGACCTTGATACGTCTTTTGTTCGACTCGATAGCCATAGAGGCATATCGACGCTGCTCATCAAGAATCTCTAGGTGTACAAGGTGTTGCCCGAGATCAAAAGTGTCAGGTAGGAGCGCGACTGCCAAATTAAGAGAAGGTATTTCACATTCAATAGGTAATATAGACTCCACACCGTGTACTAACTAGAAAGGGGAAAATTCAGTGGCAGTCTTGACTGAGGTTCGGTATGCCCAGAGTGCGGGATATAACATAATGTGCTAGTCAGACTTACTTTGGCTGACAATTTTATGCAAAATGGTCTTGAGAGACTTGTTGATGACCTCTACTTGTCCATTTTCATTGGGGTAATAAGGAGAAGAATGACCATGTATAAACCCTAGCTTAGATGCTAGTTGTTCCATCATTTCGTTCTGAAAGTGACTGCCATGATCAGTGAAATTCTCAATCGGGATACCGAACTGGGCGATAATTTGATTGAATGTGAAGAAGGCGACAATCTTCCCATCAGATTTAACTGTAGGAATGCCCTCAACCAACTTAGTAAAGTAGTCGATGACCACGATAATGTGTTGATTCCCCCCAACTAAAGTTGGGTTACAATCTACGAAGTCCATCCCCCACTTGGTGAAGGGATCGATGGTAATGATTGGGTGAAGAGGGGCTAGATGCGAGCACATTTTCCAAGTGAACACCTGCTAGGGGTGACACTTCTTAACCGCTTCAATACAATCTTTAAATATAGAAGGCCACAAATAACCAGCTCATAAATTTTTTTGGGTTGTCGAAAGCCTGGATAGATGACCACCACAAGCCCCACTGTGGCAATCGTTTAGGACTGGCTTGACTTCCCTGTGAGTTAAACAACAACACAAGATATTGTATATTCCTCGATGATACAAAGTGTCACCGACGATAGTATAATTCTTATCTTGGTATCTTACACGCCGTCGGTCATCTCGCGAGAGATGCTCAGGGAATTTCAAAGTTTGAAGATAGAGAACTATGTCTCCATACCAGGGGTCAGACGACGAGACAACAAAAATGTTTTCATCCGCAAACGAAACAAAATGGATAACATCCTAATCTAATCATGGAAAATCAGATATTAACTCTGCGAAGATTAGTGATTTCGCAGAAGCGAAATCAAGATCAAATTCTTGTAAAATGACAATCCATTTATTATCAAATTCTTGTAAAATGACAATCCATTTATTATATTTCCCCCCTATGATATGCCTGGTAAGGATGTATTGAAATGGATTGACATCGAAAAATCACAGTAGTCTTACAGAGAAATATATAATGACTTAAACGTTGGACTGCGTGAACGACAACCAAATCTAACTTTTCAACGTGAGAATAATTAAGCTTAGGATCGACTAGGTTTCGACTAAGATAGTAGATGACATGCTCGTGGAGCTCATCATCCTCCTAAACCAAAACCATACCAATCATCTTCTCAGACATGGTGATATAAAGCAATTAATCCCTACTATAGTCAGGAGACTTCAACAGAGGCGCCGATACCAAGGATTTCTTCAAAGAATCGAAGAACTCCTTGGCTCGCTTATCCCAGATAAAAGGGGTGTCCTTCTTCAAAAGACACCTGAAACCCTTAGTAATATTAGCATAATTTACTATAAACTAACGTAGAAAGTTATCCTTCCTCTATAAACCTTGAAGTTGTCTAATAGTGTGTGGGGGAGGCAATCTAAGTATTGCCTCAACCTTTAATGGATCTACCATGATCCCTGTCTCATAAACTAGAAATCCCAAAAGACGGTCATACCTAACGCAAAAGATGCACTTATGGGGGTTCAATCGGATTCTATAATAACATCATCTTTCAAAAACAAGCCGAAGGTGCATAGAGTGATCTGCTCTCTTACGAGAGTGAGCAGAAATATCATCAAGGTAAGCTTCGACTATATGCTTAAGATCGTGGAGTGCGAAGGTAATAGCACGTTGGAAGGTTGTTGCTGCGTTTTTAAGGCCGAAAGGCATTTTTCGGTATGTGAAAGTACCCCAAGGAAAAATAAATTTCGTTCTGTGTTGATCCTTAGGTTTAATTTGAATTTGGTTATACCTTGAAAATCCATCCATAAAAGAAAACACTTCTTTTCCCGCATAATCGTCGAGAATCTGATCGATGAAAGGTGTCCAAAAGTTATCTTTAAGACAGGCTTTGTTCAAGTCACGAAATTCCATGCACACATGAATGGTTCCTTGCTTATTATTTACATGAACGGTATTGGATACCCATTCAGTCAAGGAAAACATGTAGATGAAGCCAACATTGAGTAGTTTCTCTAGCCCAGCCTTAATAGCAGGGGCCTTCCGGGGATTGACAACTCTAAGACATTGCCGAACAAGTTTAGAATCTATATACATTATAATCTCATGCTCGACAATACGAGGGTCAATTCCCGACATCTATTCATATGACCAAACAAATACATCTCGAAATTCCTTGAAGAGTTCGATGTAGATCAAGATTTCTTCTGGAAAACAATCCACATCGATATGTGTGTTTTCAATCTTTCCAGGGGTACGAGAGATATCGATCATGACGGTGGGAGAAATACTCGCCATATTTCCTTCGGCATAAATGTCATGCATATCAAGTGGAACTACGTCATGACCGACTATCTCACTCAAAGTAGATCATAATTCATATTGTTTGATTCTTTCAAGCTTTGGGAGAAAATAAGAGTGATGATGCATATCATCCCAAGGTTTGTAGCTTTGGGAGAAAATAAGAGTGATGATGCATATCATCCCAAGGTTTGTCGGAACCATTCATCGATTCGATGATAGCTTCATTCGAGGGAAAATTCTCATCGAGGAATACATTTGAAAAAGACAACGAAGTGGCCCACATGGGCCTAAGAACGGGATCCTCCTCATCCGTCGGTGAGGTAACAAGATCAGGATCAACGAAAGAGTCAAGAAAAACTTGATACACGATCTTCCTTGCTGATAGTGGCATGGCCATTCCAGCATGTGACTGACCTTTACAAGAGGAAGTCGGGGAAGGTAGGGTCCAAGGATCACTAAAATAGGAAGTGCGGAAAGGAATGGACCTCTCTATCAAAATGGGCCTATTGTACATGGTGTAAACATGGTGAATTGGTTACATGAAGTCGAAAGTACCCATAAGGGAAGAATACATTCCTACACCGATGTTCTCAGTTGATGGATGAGAATTGTCGATCACAGGGATTGACGGTCCAACAGATGCATTGGGACTAGCATACAAAAAGGATAATTGGTCGATCGTTACGATCTTCCCTTCACGAGGAAAAAAAATAGTATGGAAGACGGACGACACGACGAAAGTCATAGCATAGGTCCAATTGCGTCCTAGTAATAAGTTGTAATAAAGAGGCACATCAACTACCTCAACCTCCACCTTTACCGTCTTCCCACCTAACTGGACTAGAAAGGCATGAAGAATATCGTGAGGGAAGAAGGAATGACCATCAAAAGTAGTCAACAGATCAACGACATCACACAAGTGGCAACGCCTTCATAAAAAACTGCACGTTTGATGGTATACTTTGAGTACTCCACGTGGATTTCGAAAGCCACATAGTAAGGAAAGAGAGGCTTCACATCTGTGACGTCAAACTTGATAACTTTTGAGCAACTGGGTTCTAGAGCTCCTAAAGTAGATAGTAAGGCATTCATCTATGAAGGACATGTCTGGAGTACCTCCAAAGACAACATCGCACAAGGGGTTTGACCCAAGTCCTCAACAATAGAGTATTTCTAGGCAACTCTAGCATTTGGATTGTGGGTAGAGCACTTGATTACTCCTTTCAGAATACGAGGCGGTGGCTCTGGTTTTTCAATATGTAAAGTCGTCTCCAAAGGAGGAGGAGGAGATTCTAGACCAGGAATAGCTTGTAAAGAGCTATAATCTCAAGATCGAGTGGCTACATTAACTTTCACATCGACCATATTGATACATCTCAAGATCGAGTGGCTACATTAACTTTCACATCGACCATATTGATACATAAACGGTCACCATCTTGCGATGGCAGGTTTTGACCTCCACCAGCCGCATTTCCGATGTTTGAGGAGCTCGAGGCCATGTGTTGGTTATGTGGGAATGGATTTGTCAGCATGAAGGGTGGTAGAGATAATAGCCTCACAACTTCTGCAAGTTTGGGGCATATATGGGTAAGGTGATCATCTGTTCAAAGCTTACATGGAAACTTCACCTTACGTGTTTCTCGTTTTTCCTCTCCAACATTGTTATTTATCTTCTCATTATTACCATTATCCTTGGGTTTATTATTATTTTTCCCACCCTTACGATTATTATGTCCTTTCTTCGTATTCCCACCTAGTTGTTGGTTACCATTTGGGTTGGACGACGATTGCACAAAATGTAGACATGCCTACTGAGTGGGGTTGGAAGACATAGACGAAGCTGTCCCTCCTGCAGACTAGTTTAGAGACTACTCTTTGAAATGGTTTGTCATCGAGTTTGCAGACTTTACATTGGCGGTACCTACAATTCCATCTTCATGAGGTCCAGGATTTTGTCTAGGGTTGTAAGTTGACTGCGGTGCGTCCAAAAGAATGTGGTATAACATCCTAGACTAAGCATATATGCGATCTAACTGTTGGGCTTTAAAGATCACTTCTTCCTTAGTGGTAACCCTGACTGTTGCAACATCCTTCGAGATAGGAGTGTGAAAATACTTAAGGAACCATTCTAAAAGAAAGGGTCTTAATCAACCTCTTTCGTCTATGCCACTCCTAGATATGATCCAAGATATGAGTGGCGGTGTCCTGGCGTAAAGTTGACAAAATTTCTAGGCCAATATCGTAACAAATCGACAATTGGAAGTGGTTAAGGAAGACCAACACCAGCTGACTAAAGGTCCCATATGCCCCCCTAGGTAGCTCGATATACCATTTCGCAACAACTCCGATGAGGGTGCGTTGAAATAATCTTAATCGAATAGAATCATCATTAAATGAATTCGAGGAGCACCATAGGTGAAAGGTAGTAACATGATCACCAAGATC
>CBVK0100099944.1:0-22080 GCA_900067695.1 Picea abies
TTTTTCAATAATTTTGTCATGCCGTTAGAGGTTATCACCTTACCGGGCTTCCCTGTGATAATAGTTGATTCTGCCACACCACTTCCCTGGGGATAATAATTTACAGAGTACTTTATTATGATTCCTTTGTCCAGGGAAAACTCCGTCAATAGGGTGGAAGAAAAGTAAGTTGTGTTATCAAAGACCAGAACATAAGGGACACCAAACCTTGTAATCAGTTGTTGTTCTATGAATTGGATCATTATCTTCTCATCTACATGAGTCAATGGAATGGCCTCTGCCCATTTTGTGAAATAGTCAGTGGAAGTAAGAATGTACTTGTGTAGTTTTGAAGAGTTAAGTGTAATTTATCCTATGATATCCAACCCCCACTAATCAAAAGGCCTAAAGACAGTCATAGATTGGAGTGGGAATGATACTCTTTTCTCCTTTCCAGCGCTTATTTGAAAAGTCTTATAGTTTCTAACGTAAGTGTGAGCGTTTTTTAACAAGGTGGGCCAATAATAGCCAACTCTCAGAATCTTATGAGCAGTGGTGTTTCCTGCAAAATGTCCCCCGACGGGGCCATCATGGAGTTCTTTTCGCACTTTGTCTATGTCTTCACGTTCAAGACATCTTAATAGTACCCCATCATAATTGATCTGGAAGAGCACCGAATTTACAAGGCGATATTGTGCAGATTTTAATCTCAGGGCAATCCTTTCCCTAGGGTTGAGGTTTTCAGGACAAGCCCCGTGATGTATAAAATAAGTTAAATCCTCATACCAGGAGTGTTGTCCTGGGGAGATGTATTCTACTTCACCACACCATAGTGCCATTTCATTCTCCCATCTGAAATCTTCGTTTATTTGATCCTGGGCTTCGGCTGCAAGCTTGCATAACCCTTGTCCTTTTACTAGTTTGGTAGGCTTTATATCTAGATCAAATTCCTGGACTACTACCATCCAATTCCCTCTTCTTTCCCTCATTTCTTGTTGGGTAAACAAGGATCAGACTGCAGGGTGCGGCACAATTAATTTAGTGTGATTCTTGAGGATGTAAGACCTAAAATGATTTACTGCCTTATAAAATGCGTAGGCATGTTTGTCTATAGAAGGATAATTGAGCTCAGTTCCTTGAAGATTAGTACTCATAAATGACAATGGGGCTTCATTGTTGTCATCATCCTTCTGAGTCAAACTACAACAAACAATTGGTCGGATGTGAAAGTATAAAGGGAAAAGTCTCTATTGAAATCGGGACTTCGCAATACCGGGGCCCGGGATATGGCATGTTTGATATTGTTGAAAGTGTATTTTCTCTCATCATCCCACTTAAATTCAGCATCCTTACGAATCATCTTTTGTAAGGGTTTGATGATTTCTGTGAAGTTGGTAGTGAACTTCCTCACAAAATTGATTTTCCCAAAAACGGACTGCATAGCTTTCGTGTTATGGGGTAATGGAAGTTGATCTATGGCCTTAATCCTTTCTGGGTCTATGTGAATCCCTAATTGAGATATAATATGACCTAACAGCTTACCTTCCTCGACACCAAAGATATTTTTCTTAGGGTTTAAGGATATACCGTATTTGCTACACCTCTCAAAAATCTAAGTTAAGTGTTGGATGTGCTCTTCTCTATTCTTCAAATACATTGTTACGTCATCTAGATACACTACCACACATTTATTGATTATTCCCTGGAAAGCTATGTCCATGGCCCTTTGGAAGGTCGCTCCTGCATTAATTAACCCAAAAGGAATGTTCTTATAAGCGAAGGTTCCCCATTTGGTTCGGAAGGTGGTTTTTAAACGATCTTCCTCTGAAACCAGTACTTGGTTGTAANNNTCTTCCGATCTCACGAGAGAAGATATTTGATCTAGATGCGGTCTATAGGAGTTGTTCCATTGGCGAGACTGGGTAATTGTCTTTTTCAGAAGCTCTGTTGAGGTTCCTAAAATATACGCATAGGCGGATTTCTCCCGACTTTTTCCTCGCCGAAACAAGATTCGCTACCCAGGCAGAATGCCTAACCTAAAAAATGATCTTGGCATCTAAACGCTTCTTTAATTCCTGATACATGAGAAGTTCCAGGGATGGGTGATACTTTTGAAGCTTCTGTTGGAAAGTTTTCACTCCGGGTTTTAATGGGATGGTGTGTTGAATGATGCAGGTATCATACATTTTCAAATCCTTATAGGACAACGTGAAGACATCCTGGTATTTTATGAATAATTTGAGGTAGGATTTCCTCTCTTCCTTAGATACAGTCTTGCCGAGATTCACATTCTTTGGGTTTTCTGGGGTCCCAATATTTATAGTTTCTTGCAGGGGACAAGAGCTACCATTCTTCGCATTTTTATGTCCCTTAAATTTCTCTTTCAGATCAAACAAATTTTATATATTAGCTATCCCTTTCGGGATTGTGTGAGCCTTTGATTTATCCATAGGTTTTCCTATCCGAGGATTGGTTTCCATTGATTTCTCTTAGAATTATTCATCATCAATAGTGAGATATTTGAAATTTTCTTGGTTGGTTAAGAAGTTTATGATCTGTTCATGTCCTTCAAAGACTTTCCAATTGGAAATTTTATTAGGTACCAATGGTTTGTAGAGAAACTCCATAGTGAATTGGTAGGCTTCATAATATTCTAAAGGCGATACCCCGGAAGCGGTTGTGTCCAAGGAGTCATCAATAATATTTTTTTCTCTAGGGATCGTAGTGATATTGAAAGCCTCAAAGTGCTCTATTAACCTATGTACCTCCTGCTAATAGTTCTTCAGGTGAGTATAATTGCAGTGTATAGTATTTCTTCCTTGTCTAAGAATAATTTCAGAGTCTCCAAAAACTTTCAATTCTTTGACATCCAAATCTATGGCTTTCTTTAATTCTTGTACTAGAGCTTCATACTCGGCAGTGTTGTTGGTACATTTGAATTCTAGTCTACAGGACAAGAAATCACATTTATCTTTATGATCGATGAGGATGCACCCTGCTCCTGACCCTTTTTGCGATTTAGATCCATCAAAATAGAGGGTCCATATTTGTGAATGACAATCACTCCTTTCTTTTCCCTTATTAATTTCTTGCTCTCCAATATTTTGTTCCGCAATATCTAGTGTAGGGTTTTGACAAAAGAGAGTGTCCTCTGTCGGTATCGGCGATTTCTCTCGAAAACCTATTTCAAATTTTTGGCTAAGGGGAACATCATACAAGGTAGGATAAAAGTTCTTGAAGTAGGAGTCGTAAGAATAATTTCCCAGTATGGGGAAATCTGTGGATGAGGGTTCGTTTGGGGTTTCTAGATCAGTGACTGTATGTTTCAAATATCTCTCCCTATCGATTATGATCATGTTCTTGTATCCCTTCAATGGTAGCCAAAGGTGTGCCTAGTCTGTACTGAAGTATCCATTTATCTTTCCAGACCAATATCAACTCAGTAATAGCCCATATGCCTCCGGGATATCTACTACAATAATGTCTATCACTTGCACAAACATGGGGTGTGTCGACATTCTGATCATCACATCCTTGAGTTCTCCTATGACCTTGACCTGGGTTCTGTCTAGTTATATGACATGTTTGTCACTCTTGAGAGGAACGACAATTAATTTTTTGCAAACAGACAAGGGAATGACATTGGAAGATACTCCAGAATCTACCAAACAATTGTGAAGGTTTCTATTGAAGTCTTCAAATGTTAAGAGGAACGATGGGACAAAAGATTTTTCCTTTCTATCTCCCGAACAGGTGTTCATGGTTGGTTTTCCTACCGGATCTGTGGGAGATAGATTTATTTATGGACCATTACCCACCATCGGCTTTTCCATAGAGTTAAAAGCATGTAATAGAAAGTCCTTCTGCTGAGGGATCCTGCATATGTCCATAACTGAAATATTAGCCTTTAGCTTCTTCAAATATTCGACCACGTTGTAATCTAGTTTGGGTTATTCCTGGGTATGAATGCTTATAGGTTTTTCACCAGGATCGAAAGATGTTTTCGAGCGATGAGGGGTTAACTTACTTCTCTAGGCCTGGGTGGCGTCGACATATTTTGAGACGGGTGAACCTTTACTACGCATTTGTATCACTGAAAATTCCGCAGTTTGTCCCCAAAACTCAAACAGATCGCTAAAAGGAATGATCAGTTCGGGATCCCATATCAGCATGGTTGTATCTCATGGTGGGTCGATATCTTCCTGGTCAACAATATTCATAACCAAACTGTTAGATTGTTCAGTTAGGGAGACTTCATCTAGAAACTGATTGGACATCAAATTCATGGCATGTACCCATTGAGGGTAGTTTCTTTCGGAGTCATTTTCATGATGATAACTACATAAAGAATTAAACACGACATTCCCTAGATCAATATTAAGTTGGTTGGGGGAGGTTCAATTTCTTTGAAAGGCGGGTTTCTTTTAAGGAAAGGATTATAGGGCCTTTGGCCTTGGTTTCCCTCTCCTGTGCTTCTCTTCATGTCTATGATCTCATTTGATAATTTCTTAACCATGTGTTGTATGTCTTCTATATCTCCATTACCCTTGTCGGGAGTTTGTTCAGTCGGTTTCCCCGGTGATCTAGTCAAAAGGAGTCATCTCCTAGGAGGGGGATGGGTTTCTTTTTTCACTAGAGAGGCCTGGCCTTCTTTACATCCTTTCATATGGAATTCTATTTTCTTGGCCTCTTCAAAGTTTCCTGCCAGGATTTGCTCAGTGGCTCTTTTTACAAACATAGAAATAGAAGCCGGGAGCGCGTTGGAATAAACCTCAATTTTTAACTCTTTAGTTGGTTTTGTCGTGGGATGAAATTTGTTTAAGATGGTCATGAATCTTTGACCCTCTCTTTTGGTTTCATGGTGGCTTCGAACAACTCAACCATAATAGCTCCCATAGTAGTTTCTTCCACAAATTAATCTAGAAAATATTTCTGGAACTTAGTCTAGCTAGTTATAGATCCTACTGGCAAATTAAAATACCACATGGAAGATGAATTTTCAAACATGTAGGGGAAAAGTCTACAGAATAAGTCTTCATGTTGAATTTTCATAAGTCTGATCATGAGTATGAACTCCTTGATATGATCTTTAGGTAAACCTGAAGTTTCGGGATCGTACTTGGGAAGTAGCTTCTCCGGGTGCCCAAGAATATTATGTACTCATGCAGGGACGACCACGGCGTCTCCAACCAACCAAGGATGGTTGTTATGAAGTGGGATTTCTCTTTCCTCCTCATGGTCATTATCGCCTTCCATGTCTTCAGAATCTGAGTTGAACTCCTCTTCTTTCGAAAAGTCTTCAGGCTCAGAGACGTCATCGGCAGGCGTTTTGGGGATAAGATTCAGAGGGTGTTCGATTTGGGTGATCACAAAGACTATCAAGTATTATACCATGTGTATGAAAACTTCGTCGGGAGTATTGACCACCGGTATTCTTATTTTTTTTCTTCGCAGAAGTATCGAGGTTAAGGGAAACGCACCGATCTGTCAGGTGTAGGATCTTGTAAGTCTTCTAAACTGGTTTAATTCCTCATGAGAAAGAGCATAAGGTATTTCAGGAAATAATTGTTCTTCCTCGAGCTGGGGTGAGTTATCCATTTCAGGAATACTCACCATGTGTGGGTTGTCTTGTGAAGGACTAGCCATGCATGTGGGCTATTACAAATCTGTAGGCTGCTTGAAATGATAGATAAAATATATATTCAGGCATTCATTCTCATGCCCTTCTTCTAGCGCCAGTTCTGTTGATGGTTCTTAAATTCCTTAGCTCAACAGTAGGAACCAAACCCGCCACTGAGGCCCAATTAGACTGCACAGTGTTTGAAGATGGAATGGTTCTCCAGATCTTGCGATCTGGCCAATTTATCAAAGGGCTTTGTGTTTTCTTGTGAAGGCTCTTCCTTCAGTTAGGACTATTCTCTTCTGTATTTTCTCTTGGGTGGGGATGGTATGAGAGATGCAAGCCAATATGAACCAACTTGACAACTAACAAGATTAAAGTTTAACTACTGGGGAAGAGGCTGAGATTGGGATAACCCGCTACTCAACATGCAAACAATGACTCTATACCATAGGCCTAGTACTAATACATTAACCATGTGAGAATCCAATTACTGTCTGAGAAACTAATTATCAAAAAGAAAGCACATATGTAATAAGATAATGGAAAGAAAAATAATTCATCTACCATAACCATTCATCACATAATAACACAACGATTTATCTTCATCTTTAAAGCAACAAACATCAAAACATTGCACCAAATAACTTGACAACATAATTAATTTCTCTTACTCATTACTGCATCATTCATGAAACATGATAGGAAGTAGTTCTTCTCCAAGTCCAATCACATGCATTTGATGAAAATAACTTGTCTTTGGTCCAGAAAGACTTCTCAATTCATAGCAGTCTCAAAATAATTCTTAACAACCAAAAATAAAGAGTTCTTACAACAACCATCGACCCTTGACTAATTGGTCGATGTCCTTATTTATAATATAAAGTTTTAACTGAAATTAACAGCTAAGTGCATTTTAAAAAAAAAAAAATCTCCATGTGGCATTATCTTCTAACAGTTTCTTTAATAGTTGACCCAAGATCTTTCTCAAAAAGGGTGACTTCTCTCATATTCAGACCAATTGATAAACAATTCTTCACAAGTTTGGGCCCATGGAAATCTGTGTTGTTCCATTAGAGCCGCATATATTGCCCTGAAGTCCACTGCATGTGGTCGATACTTTACTAAACTGAATTTCAACTGTTGTCACATGGTTCGGGATCTGATCGGATGTTCTATGAATTGTTGCACTTTCCCTAGCCTCACATCGGTTATCTTTGTGAACTCTTCGGTCCATATCTAGTCTTTTTTGGCATACAAATTGACCATGCCACTCAGGTCGGTAAATTTATTGGGGGTGCTGAACTCAGGGAGCCCGACATCCTTCATTACTTTATTAATCTTGTCCCAGTGCTTCTTGCATATGGTACATTTCTCTTGGATTTCTCAGTATGGGTCCCAAGATATCTTAGCCCAGTATTTGGCTGATCTCTTCATGTGATTATGACTACTTTTTCCCACCATTTGAATGTCGTGTTCTTCCTTCTCTCAGCCCTATTGGACTGCCTCAATGTACTCGAGTCTTTCTACCTCTTGTTGCACCCTTTCATACCATCATTCCATCTCCTTTCATGTCGCGAGTGCCATGAGAGTGTCCTCCTAGAACTCAGCTACGTTTGCGATTAACAAGTGTCTTTCCTTCTTGAACTCGTTGTAGACTCCTTCAAACTCACTTTTCAGATACACAACAATCTACGTGGATCCTTTATAGTATTCAAACAGATGGTGCAAGTGTTTGAGATCCTCTAGGGCAGCGGCCAGTTCCTTTTCATCTCTCCTGGCTCTATCCAATGTGGCATCCGAGAGGGCCTTTCCTATGCTGATCATTTCAGACGCCCGGGCGTCTGCTGTGTTGATCAACTTTTCCTCTGTAGTAACCACAATGGAGTGATCCAACATGATACCTCTTTTCTTTGCAACCCTTTGAACAATGGCCTTTCTCTTTTGATCGTAGGATATCGCATAGATATCTGCTACCTTGTCTACTGGCTCTGGTATCTATTGATTGCCCCATGTGAGCTTGTTTCCCAGGCTACCAGTGGTGTATATTTGTTCAATATTTGGCTCTTGAACTTCCTCGCTATGCCTTGTGGGTCCGACCTCTACTTGTCGCTCGTCGGGGATTCGATTATTAGGAAAAATAGAGGTGTCAGGTACAGACTCGTTACTTACTTGCTCCTCAGCTGCAAAACTGTTGATTTCCTTTTGTGGGGATTCTTTCTTTATCTCCTCTGGTTCGGGCTTATCATTCGGATCCTCTTCAGTTTTTGATTCATTGGGTTCTTTTGTTTCGAGGTTGTTTTCAGATTTTGTTTCCTTTTGTGAGACCTCCTTGTCTCGAACTTTGGGCTTAGGGGTAGATGTTTTCTCGGGACCTTCTTCCTCTTGGACATGCATAGGGGTGTCTTGAGATGGCTATGGGCTCTTGTCATCACTATATATGTATAAGTTTCCTCAGGGGATTAGGTGCTTGTGTTTCTATCGACTCTCGGCCTGTCTCTGGTTGAGTTTTCCCACCCACCAGGGAATTAACCAGCGATGTTGTGGATTCAAGATTGCCTAACCCATTGGTGTTATCAGGATTTATGGAACCAGGGTCGCTTGGCTCCCTCAGTCCATCTTCTCAGATACCAATTGGAAGCACAGGTGTTATGATAAGGTATGGATCATCTTGCACCTACTTCATTAGCAGCTAGCTTTGCTGGTACAAAGGTTCACCCATCCCCTGTGCAACTTGAATTTCAGGGAAATCCCTGATTTGTACCAGGGATCCCTGATAAAATATTGTCACTTCGATGCATTTTTGGGAATCGCCTAATGCTTCACTCAATTTAGATGCTACCGTTCCTTCTTGAGTCCTGAGAATTTATTGATTTGTCGGCTCCAAAGACGTCGCTTTCTCTTCCCAACTTATAGCTTTGAACTTGGTTGTTCAAGGATCATTCCTCCTTGTCACCACCTCATTCCAGTCTTGAGCATTTTCGATGAAAATTTCATCTTTTAACTGGTCATGGGCATAAGGCCAACAAGATGATACCTACGATGCATGTTGTAGGACCAGGCCCTTGGGATCGTGTTTGCAAAATTGGCCATTTTGAAATCGGAAATTCTAATTGACTTATCCCTTCTTGCTTAGCATGCACGATGTCTTTAACCATGTAGAAGCCAATATGAAACCCATATGGTATGAATGCCCACTTCTTATCCTTTACTAAAGTGGCATTGTATCCTTGCAGAATGGTCTGATATCAAATTTCTCCTAACACTAGTCGATTGGGAACATATATGGGTAACAAATGGGGTGCCCATGTGGTGCAGAAAACCCTGAAGTAGGTCTTGCACTCATCTAGATACTAGTGACCCACTTTTAATATAACCTTTTCTTCTTCATCTGACAGCCTAGGGCACTCTTTCCTGAACAAAAAAAAATAAATGCGTACAATAAACTAGTCACAGATAAGAGCATAGGATATTTTGTACCTATTTTCCCATAAGATTTTGAAGTATACATGGACCCGGAGCTCTGAGGAGTGCCAGTTTAGGTTCATTCCAGAGAAAACGTTCTTGGCATAGATGATGCCTAGTAGATACGAGGCCATGTAGAAGGAGGGGGTTTCTCCCTCTTTCGACATCTAGGCTTGTCTTATGCAAGTGCTCAGCTGTTTGGAGATGATCACACCCCAATTGAAGCTCATGCTTGAAATGGCCACCATAAAATCTATAGGCATCCAAGCCTCTAAAAACTGGGAGAAATCTTTCTCCCCATGCAAACTGCAGAGAAGAGCCATGAGATATATGTATGGTTCCCTTAGATTGGTCATCGGATACCAGCCGACAGTTCAGTTCATGAATTTTTTATCTTCCCTCCACCATGATGCCATGATTTTGTTGGTATCATGTGCTGCATAGAAACTCACAACAAAATGAGTGCTAAGATTTTCTTCCGGCTCCCTGAGCTTGTAGTAAGTTTGAACCTTTGATGGCAAGAAAACATCGATGCATCCACCATTATCGTCATTAATCAAACATTTTTGTGCATCGGTGTGGGCAATGAGCCACTTTAGGAGCTCAATGAAAGGAAACATCGGAGTTTGACTAGTATCTTCCTGACGAAAACTTCCGACGCTGATGACATTGGGGACGGTGATCGAGGAAAGTTAAAGTGCCTAGATTCTTGGCAATTTATCATCTTCATAACTTTTTGTCACCAAAAAAGTTTTGGGAGTCGGTGGTCGACTATACCACTCCTCTCCTTGTGTGGTGCTTACTCTTTTTGTTTTCCTGCCGAAGTCGAATGGATCAGTCTTCAACAATATTCCTGTCAGAGCTCATTCGTAGAAAAGAGAGACTTTCGTCCACCGACGTCGATGAAGATCGGTTCTCGACTATTTTGAACTTCTCAAGCGATTTTCGTCACCTTTAACCTTTACCGATGCCGAACTTCCTAAGTGTGTTGGGGAAAGCTTTAGATTGTCGATTTCTTAAGTAGTTGTTAAGTCCCATTTAAATTTATGATGATTCTTTTTTGTATCTTCAAGAAGAATTTAAGCAATTCAAACATGAAACATAAAAGATAAGCACAAGCATTATTTTTATACTGAATTGAAAACAGAGAGTGCAAAGGATCAAGTGGTACCCAAAAAGTGGAAATGGACATAGACATTTTAGGGTGTGTTGAGTGTTCAACACTGCCTCCACAAGAACCTGTGTAGAAGAAAAAATGATGCATTAATGCATTTGGTCGTGCCTCAACCACTTCCAAGTCGAAGTGTACCATGAAAATACCACGAGGTCGACCTGAAATCTTTCCTTGGGGATAGTAAAAGAATGGGAAGCACCCTAAAATTCCTCTGAATCACACTATTGTTATAAAACCAGGATCGCGAAACAACAAAATAAAAAAAATGTGGAAATAAAACATAGAAGATACATAATACAATAGAGACATAGATATACGTGTTTCACCCAGTGTGGGCTATGTACACCAGAGAAATTGCCAGGTCCTTCCTTTTTATTATCCAACAAATGAAGGGATACAACCTACAACACACTCGATGTAACTTCCTCTTCTTTCTCTCATAGTCTCCTCTCTCAGAATACAATATTCACAATGATTCATAGACGCAATAAATTTCCCTCATAAAAGAGGGTTTCCTTCTAGGGATAAAACCCTAACATAACTTCTATCGTCAGATATGCAACCTTATAATGAACGGTCCATATTTACTATGAAATTACAATATACATTTACAAGGCAATTTTTCCTTCAAGGTCTTCTCCCCTTGAACCCCCATTGGGGAACGCTGCCCCTGAACCCCCTCTAGGGGCCCACTTTCCCCGGGAACTGGCAATCCCCCCCTGCAACCCCCCCGCATGGAGGGGTGTATAGTATTTTGGGGTGTGCAGTCTTCATGGGGTATAAACACAGCTGAAAACAAAGACCTATGAAACAGGAAGATAATCAGGATCCAAAACCAACAACTATGAGCAAGCTAATAAAAAGCTTGCATTGGTCCTATAAATACATGACCAAGGTGTGCAAGGAAAGAGATGAATTTTGAGTGTTTTTATGTTGTTCAATTTGTCTTAGAGAATCCATATTTCTCCTAGAACTCTTTGAGCATCATAGAAAGTGTTGAACCTCTCTCCTCTTTAGAATTTCAATAATCAAGTCTTCATCATTATATTTCCATTTTTAGACATTTTTAGAAGAGAGAAAGATTTGTATTTGGGGTACTCAAGAGCCCTCCCAAGGAAGAAGAGGGGATTCTTAAGTCCCACTTTTCTCCTAGGTGTTATCAATATGAACACCTCTTTCCATTGATAGCAATCCCTTTGTCTTATTTCAAATTTATTTTTGATGTTATATGCATTCTTAGTTTAATTTGTATACCTTTGTTGTTTATTTCTTGTTTTCTATTTAGTTGAGCCACTTATCAATGAACAAACTCTTGTGTTTTCTTGTTGGCCTAACTAGATAGTCAAGGGACCTCTTTTTGCTCACCCAAGTGGAAAAATAAACCCAACATATTGATAACCATACTCAAGATAAGGATCCAATTCCTCCCCAATTAGGATATTAAATATTTCATTCTCACTTTCTGGTGTTTGCAGGGTCCAAATTTGACCTAGCCTACCCTTCAAACACTATAATTCAGCTTTGAGTTGATAGAACTCATTTCTAATTTTTGGCCCACCATTTCTCCGTGTGTGTGTGGGTATAGGGTAAATAGATGTGTGGTCCATGTGAAAACATGCATTGACCCATCTATCCATTCGAGCAAACCGCTCCCTCTGCACCACTGTCTGCAGAAAAAGCCACACAAAATCTCTTTTCCACTTGATTGTAAGGGATTTTGAAGATGGTTTTTCCAATTAGCTTATATTTATTTTATGCACTTTGTAAAATCCACAAAAATTATTCTTCATATTCATTATTGCATAGATACTTAGTCACACATAGACATCTAGGGGGATTAAAATGAACCATAACATCTTTTATTTCCTTGGTTGCCACGTGGATGGCTTAAGTTTAGCGTTTGAATTCCAAACATTGAAATGTTTACTTTTGCAAATCATCACATTAAATCGAGACTAGAATAATATTTCGACAATCTTGGAGTATGCTCTTTCCTTGCACCCTTGTGTTCCTTGCACCCTTGTGTGGCCTTGGAAATAAATAAAAAAATATATTACTTAAATAAACCTTCATCTCCCTTCAAAATCATTCATTTTAGGAGAGACCAATGCCTCTTAGTTTTCTTGTTAAAACATAATCTAAAAGATTTGTAAGGGCCCATTTATTCCCACATGTGCACAGTATTAGGATATTTTCAATTGTTTAGAGAAAACAACCTAGTAAGTTTAAAGGATTTGTAAGGGTCCATACATTCCCACATGTCTACAATATAGGAATAGTTTCAAAGATTTCTTAGATTATAGAACATTGTAGGGAGATTAAATCTCAAGAGTAAGGACCCACATGTCCACCGTGCTAGTTACCTAGGTATTTTTCCATTTTTGCAAGGATTTTTTTGAAATTTTGTAAGTTAGAAGTAAGAAAGATTCGTAAAGGACTAAGCGATTTGCACATGTTAAAACTTTTCTCACTAACTTATTGAAAATCATTACAAACTTTCACTTCTTACACACAGAATCACCACATGATCAAAAGGTTGTTATTAAATACTTAAAACAATAGTATTCTCTTCTCCCCGTGCCCATAAGCGATCTGGGAGGATCAGAAGGGATTCATTTGTTTATTAAAAATATTTTGTTCACCTGATTTTTAATCAACGAGGTTGGACCTTGACCCCAAACTCATATCCCACTTTCACATCCTAAAAGTAACCATTAATCAACAAATATTTAACCTCCACAGGAGGAACACAAAATAAAATTGTAGTCTAAGTTATGATTTTGGGGATAGGCGTCCAAATAACTCCTTGTTATCCTTTTCTCATTAAAACTTAGAAAGTTGCGAAATAGGGTACCAAAATCCACCCAATCAAGCATTCCTACACCATAAGGCAGGGAGACACCCATGAAGGGTCGAAGGATGAGGTCCAGTTGTTTTGTGCATGCCTCCTTATGTTAGGGACCTAACCTCCCTAACCCCTCATGTAGGAAGATAATGTATTTTCCATGTAATAAAGAACAATATTAATAATTCCTAGTAATAAGGAAGAATACGTCAAATGTAAGAAGACCTAATAGAAGATTTTGCTTCTAGAATATTTTCCTCTGGATTGTTCTTGTGGTAGATATATTTAGTATAAATAGGAGTCAAGGGAATGAGATGCTTTGATTAGAGAATTATTGTAATAGAGATATTCTATGTTGGAGGTTTCCCCCTCGAAGAGGCAAGTGAACATTGTTTCCTTGAAATAAAGTATTATTGTGGTGTTGTGGTTCCATATAATTTGTTGTTTTGCTATTATTATCTACAGTATTCTCATTTTATGTTGATATTCCGCTATTATTCTCTATAGTATTTCTCTTTTCTACTATTATAATAGATCTGGTACCTAACACCTTGGGTCACCCAACCCTTGGAAAGAATCCATCTTGTGACCCGTTTATGAGGCCGAAAATATGAATGATGTACTAGATCAAGGTAGCTTAGTGGCCAATTCTAGGTTTTATTTACCCTGGTGGAAATTGTGGGATGCAATCATACCTTAGTCATATTTTGAATGATTGTTGGGAAATATTGTCATCTCTTTCAGGATATGCCCCCTTCACCCCTCATTATAACAGATTATTCATACTTTCACTAGCTCCTCTTTTGGTGGATTCGTGCCCCATTGTTGAGTTCTTTTGGAAGTCCTGATACTTTTTTAGGGGAAGGACAATAGGTATTTTAGGACACATGAATTTTATTTAATTCACCCACACATAAAAAACCATCAACCATCTTACACTATTACTTACTTTATGTATTATTGCGACCATTTGATTAGATACAATTTTTCAATACATTGTTGAGATAGTTTACAAAGCACTTGTTCTATAATTTCTTCTCACCACCACTTGCAAACATTCACATATATTCCAATATCATAGGGGAACCACAACATCCCCGCCATTCTATACATTTGAAAAACCTCCCCCCAATTTTGGGAGGTGTCTCCAACTTGGCTAACACGTCAACACAACCATCACATACACCAATAAGTTTCATGGTTCTAGGATCAGCGTTTCTTGGCACCAATGGTCAGAACATCTCACCTACTAGTACTCCAACACAAGGAGTTAGAGCCCAAGCTTCTTCACAAGGTACAAGCTCCCAACCATCCTCACAAGGGAACACTCCTCCCCTTCCACACACCATGGTAGGCACCACCCCTGCTATGCCATACTTAGCATCACTCAATATCCAAGATTTAACCAAATTGATGAATGATCCCATATTACACGACCCCACTTGGTCGAATATTTCCACCAAGTTACCTTCCAATATCCCTAAATTCGAATGGAAACTAGGAGACGAACCAACTAACCACATCATGTATTTCCATTTATGGCGTTCTTCCAATAGCATTGTGTAATATTCCATTTGTTTAAGTTTATCCCAAAGAACCCTCACTGATCCTTCTACCAAATGGTATGTGGATGTGAAATCAGGGTTTCATATGACCTTTGAGTCATTGGACAAAACCTTCCTATCATTCTTTCAATTACTTGTACGTCATGACACCCATTTTGAGATTCTTTCATAATTTAAACAAACCACTATTGTTCATATCACTGATCATATTCATGAATGGCGTCGACGAAGAAATATTTATAAGGATGATACTACCCCACAACAACAACTAGATTGGTTCCTCAAATATATAGTCCCCGTTATCTTCAAAGAAATGGCCACAACTTTCCCTCAAACTGAAGATGAGGTCATCACAAAGGCTGAATAGTTTGAACTCATTTATTCCCAATCAAGGTACCTCTACTTTGTTCTCCCAGATGCTCCTCATCCTTTACCTTTTCTTCAAGACAAACCTAGAACATTTCACATTGTTGATGGGTTGACTTGGTCCATGGCCCATACTCACCCATACGATCAATCGATACCCACCTTTGGGGTCAATCAATACCAACCACCATATGGAGGACACCCATACTACATTCCCCACCACTTCAACCACCATTCATGGTACCTCCTTCTCCCACCATAAGAGTGCATGTACCTACATACCCCACCCACCCAGTGAAAATACCACATCTTGACCCACCACTAACCACATCATATAATCCCAGCAATAGTGGGGCCACCTCCACTTCATACACTCAAGCCACTGCCCGACCACATGGAAAAAATAGGTAGGGGTAAATTTTATCCAACCCACTCCTATTCAACAAGTTCAAGCTTTTGAATAATTGAATATAGAGAACCCCTCTCATCAACCCAACCAAAATCGGAGAAAGGGAAAGAACAAAAACCAAGGCCAAAGGGAAAACCCCCAACAACATAATCCTCCAACTGGGGGCAACCAACATCAAGCTAACCATAAACCCCAAGGGATAAATAACGATGGTCAACCACGCCAAGGAAGAAAAAATAATATTCGAACCAATTTCCCTTGTGTATTATGTGGTGAAAATGTCCATTACACTCATCATTTCTCCCAAATTGTTGACTACAAATGAATGAAGGAAGCCATGAATAAACCATAGCCTCCCACCCCTCAAGGGCCACAGTAGGTACCTGCCAACTATATGCCTCCTCCACCACTTGTGGTCTTGCAAAACCCGATCCCTGACCAAGGTGTCATTAACATGCAATCGAAAAATTCCCCTTGCCCACAACAAAGGGGACAGTTCCCTCAACCAAGGCAACCACAACCTGGTACTAAATTCTCTTATAAAATTGTAGTCGCCAATACAATACGCCTCCTAACCCTTTCCAAACTACATATGAATTCCCCCCAATTACCAATAGGACAACCTTTGACGATTCCTCGCCCTAATACTGAAGCCACCACCTTGATTCCTCTTGAACCACTGCACATAAATGTACATAACTCTCATGTAATGCCCGCACATAGCTATAGCCTTATTTACGATCTAGCATAGTCACTAGCTGTAATGTCAGTACTATAGGTTCTCTAGACTTTCCCTTCCCAAAGAAAGGATTTTCTTTCATATTTGGGTGTAATAGACCCCGTAGACACCCATCTAATCACTTTCGAATTTGACAAAGAAGACCCATGCCTTCCATAGTTAGTCACTTTCCAAATTCTCGTCAATATCAAGAACATCACCATCCATCATTGTATGATTGACGAAGGGAAATATACTTTCATCATGTCCAAAAGTGTGTGGAAACAACACGGATCACCCGATTTAGTTCCCTCAACCATTACCCTCAGAGCCTATGATGGTCAACCATACCAACCAAAAATCCTCTATCAAATCATTCCAGTAGAACTAGGAGGCAAAACAACCCTTATTGACATTGAGGTCATTGACACCCATCTGGATTACAATATTCTTTTTGGATGTAGCTAAATGTTCATCATGCAAGTTGTAGCCTCTTCAGTATTTTGAACCATGCTCTTCCCCTACAGTGAGAATATTTTCACCATTGACCAGTTAACTGACTATGAGACTAATCATTCAAGGCACATAGATAACATCCTCCCACTTATCTGAGCTAATGCTAATCTTTCACTAGTTTTGGAAGTCAAACCAAGAATCTTCCACACCCCATCATGAACTGGTTCATACCAAATGAATCCCCCTTCCCCCCTAATCAAAAACACATCCCATGTATGTGTTGTCACTTCTGATGGTGTCAAAATTATTGATGAACCCCCCCTCGAGAGAACACCCCAAATCCCATTCAAGGACAATACCTCACCTCCCTTTCAAGGTGAATCACCCATTCCATAAAACCCACCCATGACATGCCACATACCTATTTGAAAAATGGTCCCACTGGACATCACACAAATCCCTTTCTTTTACCCATCACCCGATGTAACAACATATCAGGTAGAAACTACCCTCACATTTCCCAACATGGTGTTCACTATATCTGTATGGTATCTAGAACCACCATGTATGGTACTGGTCCCATCACTCTCACCACCAACCGAGATTTTTCCCATGCAATCAATGGCTCAAATGCCAAATCTTTCTACCAGTCATGCATTTGGGGGCATTGATACCAAAAATGGAGGTCGAGATACTCACAAGGGGGGAACTCAACTACCAAACAAGTAAATAGGAATATGAAATAACCAACCCTCCCTTCCCCACCTTGATTCCCATAACCATGGGAAATTTTCACTACCATTGGACATCCCACTAATCTCTGCCCCACTTTTCCCAAGTTATGGAATCTTATTCCACTTCCCACAATAACACAGTTACTGCCTACACTAGTTGCCACACTTGTAACCACAAAAATTTCTTCATTCAAATAGAATGGTCTTAGGACTAAAAATTCTTGCGCCATCTGCTCATAGTATGGTCATTACACTCACCACTTCCCGGATCTCGCTCAATTTTGAGAAACCCTAGAAGCAGTGCATCAAACTACATTTCCTACATCCTCGCAAGCACCCCCAACCACAACAATAATTACTAACACATGTGACTCCCTTGTGCATTATGCTAACAACCATACCATTTCACATATTTGTTCCCTCTCATTTTTTCTTCCCGGGCTAGACATATAGCCACCTTGCCTCATTATCCCATGCCCACTCCCACATCTAACACCTAGACAATGGTCATACCTCCATAAGTGGATCACACCATACCAAGACTTGACCCCTTATTTTTGACCCCAATGGACATCCCTATAACACCACCATCTGAAACATTCTCATCGAATCCACCAAATTCTCCTGTAAGTCCCATTCATGAGATTCTCCCTCCCCAAAATTCCCATACACCATACTTTTATATGGATATTTGGTTCATGTCGTCTAGTGAAACCCCACAACCTTCTCCCACTGGTCCATCCATATTGGGCATCACTGATGATCACTCACCATCATCTCATACACCTTCCATAGATGATACTCTCATTACTGACCCGAGTCTCACTCAAGACACCATTATGTCTACATCCTCTACCCGTACCACCTTAAACCCATTATATTCCTTCATTTTTCAATCAGATGAAGAATTTTTGGAGGATCTTTCCACACCAGACTTCCCATGGGATTCCTTTCACCACCAATCCTTCTTTTTATCCCACAATGCATTTCAACCACACTTAAACACTCTAGTCTGTGCAATTGAAGATAAATATTTGATTCCTCCTGGTCATGCTGATTGGTTCAAAAAACCAATCTTTGCACCTAATGCCTTTGAAGAAGGGAATATGGAAAGTATCTCTTTCATGATCAAGATAGATATCTCTATCAAAACCAACATCATTGAATAAATCACTCTAGGTTCTGCATGCTCTCCCAAAAAAATCACAACATATAAGGCCTTTCAAGAGTTATGAGATGTTTTCACATAGTCTTACATAGAAATTCCTATATTAGAACCCACCATTATCGAACATTTTATTGACACATGGCCCGATGTTTCCCCTGTTCATCAAAAGTATCACCCCCTTCACCCTTCTAAATCCATGGATATCAAATCCAAAATTGATAAGTTGTGTGTTGCAAGGTTAATCTATCCAATTTCATACACATCATGGGTCTCAAACCCCATCTCTGTCAACAAAAAATAGGGAACCATTAGGGTCCACACCGACTTTCATGACCTCAATCAAGCTTGTCCCAAAGACAAATTTCCAACCCCATTCATTGACCAAGTTATCGACACCTATGCCAGTCATGAGGCCCTCTCACTCATGGACAGGTTCTCTGGCTATAACCAGATTCAAATTCGCCATGCTGACCAATACAAAATGAAATTCACAACACCATGGGGCACCTTTTCACAACATGTTATGCCCTTCTGACTCCAAAAAGTGGGTGTTACCTTCCAACTATCCATGAGATATGCATTTCACGATATCGCCCACAAAATCCTTTCTTACTTGGATGACCTCACTACTCACTCCAAGAAGTGTTCCCAACACCAGAGGATTTACAACTCATTCAAATGCTTTTGTAGATAGAATATTCAATCAAACCCTTTTAAATGTGTCTTTTGTGTCATTGTTGGATGCCTATTGGCATTCATATTCTCCCAACAAGGAATCATCGTGGACCCCCTTAAGGTCCATGCCATTAATTAGATTCCTCCACCAAATAACTTACTCCAATTACAAAGCCTCCAAGGAAAAGATAATTTCCTATGGTGCTTTGTTCATGCCCAAGCTACTTTTGACTCTCTTCAAGAAGAACTTACTAAACCACCCCTAATTAGTCCCCTAGACTACGATAGGGATTATATCCTGTATCTTTCAGCCTCAGAGGTGTCAATCGTAGGAGTGCTAGTTCAGGTAGGCGATGACCAAAACAAGTTCATCATCTACTATATTAAAAAAAATCTCTCAAGGACACCTCTCAAGTACAATCACGAAGAGAAACTCTCCCTAGTGGTTGTCCTCATAGTTCAAAAGCTACATCACTATATCCTACTTCAAACTACCAAGGTCATGGAAGACTCTGATCATATGCAATACTTGCTTATTCGACGCGAGATCAATGGAAAATTTTCTCATTTGATTGTCGTTTTCCAAGAATGCAATCTCGATTTCACCACTCCCAAGAGAAAAAAATCCCTTATCCTGGAAAACCTCATTGTAAACCTTCCATCAAACTCATTGTTAGAAAAATAGGAACGCAGAGCAATAAAATAAAACAAATGCAGAAATAAAACACAAAAGATACATAATACAATAGAGACACATATATACATGGTTCACCCAGTGTGGGCTACATTCAACACAAAAATTTCCAGGTCCTTCCTTTTTATTATCCATCAAAATGAAAGGATACAACCTACAACACACTCGCAGTAACTTTATCTTCTTTCTCTCATAGTATCCTCTCTCAGAATACAATATTCACTCACACATGCATAGCCACAATACAATTCACTCATAAAAAAGAGTTTCCTTCGAGGGAAAAATAAATAAAAAACCTAACATAACTTCTACCTTCAAATCCACAACCTTATAATGAATGGTCCATATTGGCTATGAAACTACAATATTTTACAAGGCAATTTTCCCAAAATTTTCCTTGGGGGCTCCACTCTCGAACCCCCTTCATTCTAGGTCCACCCCTTGAACCCTTGGCAAAAGGGGGATGGGAATACCTACATATAAATACGTTTTATAATCAGGATCCACAACCAACACTCATATGACCCCCCTGTCAATGAAAACTTCACGGATGAACATCTCTTCTTGATTTCATCGCATGACGCGTGGTATGGGATATTCTTGTTTATCTTCGTACAAAAAAATTTGGCCCTCATATCTCCTGAGACAACCACCATTGTCGCTGTCACTAAGCTTCCTTCTACCTCCTTATAGGATATTTCCTCTATTACAAGGGGGTAGACACATTTCTTTTTCATTGCCTCACGATTGAAGAGGAAGAAAAAGTCTTCAATGATTTCCACAACGGGGCATGCATGGGTCACCTCTCTGGCATGTCCACTATTGAGAAAGTGGTTTGGAATGGTTACTTTTGGCCCACTTTGTTTCATTACTGTATCCATGCCATAAAATTTTGTGAAAAGTGTCAATTATACACTCACAAAACCGAGCACCACCTGCTCCTCTCTATCTCATCATAACGACAGGTCCCTTTTGCAAATGGGGCATTGATTTCATGAATTGCAACCCCCATCCAGCAATGGGGACAAATATATAGTATTCGCTATCGACTACTTCACAAAATGAGTGGAGGACATGCCCACATTCAATAATATAGTCGACAGGGCCGCCTGCTTCATTTTTAATGATGTCATTACTCGTTTTGGAGTCCCTCTCCAACTAGTTTCTGACCACGGTAAACATTTTGAAAATGAAGTGTTCATTGATTTATCCGCCAAACTCAGATTTACTCATGAGTTCGCCTCACTATACTACCCCCAATTGAACGGGAAGGTTGAAGCCATAAATAAATTCTTGAAAACCAAGCTCCAATGCACTATCAATAAGCATAATACCAACTGGCATCATATGCTCTTCTCAACCTTATGTGCATATCATACTAAAGTCAAAATGGCCACCGGTTTCACAATGTTCCATCTTGTTCATGGGGTAGAAGTTTTTCTCCCCATCGAATGTGAAATCCATACCCGATGTACTATAATCAAACTTCTACCCAATACCACTCCAATGGAGCAGTGATTGCTGAATCTCAAATCTCTTGACAAAGATTTTTGATCCTCTTTACAAAAAAATGAAGTAGCCAAAAAATGGTCCAAAGTCATCTCTTATTGGCAAGTCAACCTTTGGTCCTTTACCAAAGGTGATCTAGTGTTGGCCTATGACATTTCCCATGACACTTTAGGCCATGGGAAATTTGAGTCCCTTTAGTGAGGACCTTTTATCATTCACCACTGTCTCACTAAGGACGCCTACATATTGGCTTAACCTAAAGGAGCTACACTCAAAGACCTTGTCAACGGTTTATACTTGAATAATTTCTACCCTTAAGTGTAGCCACTCTATGTTAGGTTCTTCTTGTACTTTCCTAGTGTTATTAGTCTTTTTTTTTTTTTTTTAAACCTATCACAACATAGGCCTAATCCTTTGTCTTTTTTCTGACAAATGAATCCTCCACCCTCTTGTTACATTGAGTACATTGATGGTGCCAGTCATTGTACTTAGAATCTTTCTTCAACATCTTGGACCCTTTACACCCCCGACCATGTAATACTCCACTCTAGCGGTATATGTCTAAGTCCCACCACCAATAACCAAGATGAGTATGTTGTTGTCATTGGCCTTCTCAAAGAAGCCAGTCACTACCATACTCGTCACCTGAGCATCCTTGTAGATTCCAAACTCATTGTCATACAGTGATCAGAAATCGGATCCA
>CBVK0100099945.1:0-21533 GCA_900067695.1 Picea abies
TAAGATGTAAAATGATAGAATGGTGGGAGCGGACGATGGCTCTGCAAATCCCCCCTGGTGGCTAACCAAAACCCATGAATACAAGCTTGCTAAGTCACCCCGTTAATCACCCCAACAATGGTCAAGTGGATTAGTGTAAGATCCAAGCAGTTATCAGAAATGAAAGGAACCTAATGCATATATAAGAAGGTTATAATGATCAAACATGACACATACCATGATACCTTGGACCAATTACCTCATGGAGCAAGAGTCTTCTCCGATGCAAGTCCAAGCCGATGGTGATGGATGCTACTGCTGCTGACAGGACAAGTCTGGCGAAGAAAGAAGAATGGGCCCTTTAGGGCCATGCTCAGGTCAATCCAGCTCTCGACACTTCATGTCTAGGACCTGTGGGCCTCGAGACATGATCTCCTAGTTATCCCTAGATATTGGGGATAACAGGAGTAACTTACCAAAGAAAAGAGAATGATTAAAAATCAAGTCAAATCATTCCTAAAACTCCTACTCCAGATACAGATTTAATTGTTGATTTGGGCAGTTGGATATCTAATGCAAAGGTTTTGGTTCCGGTTTTAGAACTCATTAAGATACCCTCTTAGAAAAACAAGTTACTAAAGGCAATAGGGGGATCTAATGAGATAATTCTTGAGAAAGATCAAGGGAAAGTTTTGGATAAGTCTAATGAGCTTCATAATGATGCTCCTATGATTATAAACAATATGGATTGGACAAAGGAAGATCACCCACCTTTCTTTGTATCCTTGATGATAAATGATCTTTTTCACAATTGTATGTATGATTCAGGAGCTTCATCAAACATCATTACTAAGAATGTTATGAACATGATGAACTTAAAAGTATCTAGACCTTATGACAATGTATGTGCCATGGATTCAAGGGAAGTTGAGACACATGGAATTATTCTAAATCTTCAAGTGAAATTGGCATCCTATCCCAATATCACCTTCCCCATGGATGTACTTGTTATTGATGTGCCAGATGCATGTGGTATGCTTCTATCAGAAAGTGGGCTGCAACAATGCGAGGCACCCTACAAATGGATTTGACTTATGCTACTCTTCCTTCCTCTGAAAACTCATTTGTAAAGCTTTATAACGAAAAAGAAAGGAAATTCCATGTGGAAGATCTCAAGGAACCTATGAATGAATTTGTTTATCACATGAGTGACATTGGCAATTATTCAATTTGTTCCAATTTTCTTGCACCAGTAAGGGAAAAGTTCAAAGAAGAGAAAATTGATGAAGTTTGGAAAATGCATTTTGATGGAGCATATTCTAGGTCTGGTAAAGGAGCAGGAATTGTTCTTACTTCTCCATCTAAACAGTCATACTACTTTGCTTTTAGATTGGAATTTGAGGCAACTAATAATGTGGCTGAATATGAGACACTCTTACTAGGATTAGAGATTGCTAAGGATATGGGAACCAAAGCTCTAAACATCAAAGGTGATTCCGACTTAGTAATTCTCCAAGTAAAAAATAAGTTTGCATGTAGGAGTGAGAGACTAAAGAAGTACATAAATGCAATATGGGATACTATTGAAATGTTTGATGCCTTAGATCTTATATCAATTCCCAGAGAGCACAACAGTTTAGCAGACAAGCTAGCAGTTTCAGCATCTACTTTCCAGCCTTCAGAAGAAATGTTAAGTGGTCAAGGAAAAATGGAAATCATTTTTTGACCATCAGTCCCAGACAATATGGATCATTGGCAAGTCTTCAATGATGACAAACAGATAATCAGATTTATGAATAATTTGCATGAGTTTTCAAGTTTCAAGGTTGGTTATAAGGAAGAAGGGCATGAGTACAAGGAAGAAGAGGAAGAACACTTTGAAAATCCCACTCCCAAAGGTCTCATGAAATTGGAACAGATTTTTGATAGGGATGACAGCTATAAAAAGAAAGAAACAATAAAACCTGGTGATTACATTGAGGTAAACAATGGAACCAATGAGGATCCTAAAATGATGAAAATTGGAAAAGGCACTATTGACCGCCTATTCAACTAGGGGGTCAACTCATGTGCCATGAAGTATGCATCATCAGATGCCAGTATGTTGAAGACAATATTGGTTCTACTTGGGCATTTTATGCTCCAGCACAAATTTTTGTAAATGAAATTTCCGCACCCCTGCATGGGCTAATAATGTAATAAATCTGCATGGATCATAGTTAGGTCAGGTACCTTGGGATGTTTTCATTGGGAGAGTTCTTTTTACCGAGGGTTTTTTATCCTCAGGTTGTCAACTGGGCTTTTCAGCCTGGTTGATTTCCCATGAGTTTTTCCCTCACACATGCAATAATTCCTCCAAAGTGATGAACAGCGTTCTAATGGTCTCATCCTTTGGTAGCTATTGTTTAGGAATGATGTAAATGACCATGCCAGACAGTGTAGAAAGTTTCGCAGAATTTTGTCGAGTCTAGATAGGTTTTTTTTCATTAATTAAACTTAATTAATTTTCCTAATGTTGGAATTTTAATTATTTAATTAATTAAATGTTTTTGAGCAAATATTGTAAAAACTGGGTCTTTGGGTTTTTAATAGGGGTATGTGTGCTCAAAAGAAATGGAATGGCAACCCCTACACCCATGGACCAAGTTTCAGCTCAGTCGGACAAGTTTTGCTATGCATTTGTCCACCCGGAGTGTAAGTCAGTCAAAACAACAATTTTATTTGCTAAGTCATTTTTGTAATTTTTGTAAAAAAGAGTTAATGGGTTAGTTTGAAGGTGGAAAAGAGCAAGATTAGACTTTACCTAACCCTCCCAACCTTTTCCAACCTATTATAACCCCTTACCCACCTTCTACACTAAAAAATCATGGCCCCCTAGGGGGATTGACGTTTTTCCTTGGTGGAGGTTGTTGTGACTTATTTGGGGCCCCCTCTCATAAGTTATGACTCCCTTTGACCCCCACATCACCTCCTAGGATGATCCCACTCCTTTTTTCTCATTAATCCCCTTCCATTCCTTCATTTTCACCCATTTTTTGCCCCATCCAAGAGGAGTTACGCCCCCCTTTTCTAGAAACTCCACAAATGATTTTTTAAAAATTATTTAAGACCTCTCACCTTCCTTGGCATCAATCCCAAGGCCTCCCACACCTCTTTGCTTGATCCCAACACTTCCTACATTTTTCTACACCCTAGATGGTGTGCCCTAGCCTTGAGATCTACTCTTATGCTTGGTGGTGGACACTTGGCATTGATCCAAGAGAGGTAGGTTTGTCTCTCCAAGTATAAATAGATCCTGTTAAATTTACATGCAGCAACGAGAGCCATTCTCCTGGAGGATGGCTAAAGACCCTAGACAAGATCTAGGGCCCCCGGTGCACTCCTGGGGTATGTGGTCTGGGATCAAATTGATAAAGACCCTAGACATATGTCTAAGGCCCCTGGACTGGGTCCAGGGTAACCATGCCTAGGGCATGGGAGTCTTGGTCTGGGACCAAGCATTTGAAGACCCTAGATATCGCTAGGGCCCCTGGACTGCAGCCAGGGTAACCATGCCTGGGGCATGGAAGTCTTGGTCTGGGACCAAGCATTTAAAGACCCTAGATATATCTAGGGGCCCTGGACTGGATCCAGGGTAACCATGCTTGGGGCATGGAAGTCTTGGTCTGGGACCAAGCATTTGAAGACCCTAGATATCTCTAGGGCCCCTGGACTGCAGCCAAGGTAACCATGCCTGGGGCATGGAAGTCTTGGTCTGGGACCAAGCATTTAAAGACCCTAGATATATCTAGGGCCCCTGGACTGGGTCCAGGGTGCTCATGCCTGGGGCATGGGTAGATCCTTGGTCTCTGACCTTGGTGTAAAACTTGATGGTACATGACCTTCCTTGAAGAAGGACATAACCACAAGAGGGAGAAAATCCCATATGCTGTGATGATAAAGTAATAGGTTCACCATATGACTTGAAGGAATGAGTAATGCCACTTTGTTAACCCCCACTTGTCCTTGGTTGATTGTTCTGGGGTCCTTGTTGGTTGTGGGCTCTGTCTTTTGGTTGTGGGCTTTACCTTATGGTTTGTGGGCTCTACTTTATTGTTTGTGGGCCTTGTCTTATTGGTTGTGGGCTTTACCTTTTTGATTGTGGGTTTTGTTTTATTAATTATGGGTTATGTTTATTGTCACATGCTTAAATTCATAATTTAAGCATGTGACATTAATGTTAACTTAAACCTACCCCTCCTTGCCCTAGCACGCCCTAATCTAGCCCTAACCCTTACCCTAACCACTATAAAAAGGACCCTCCCCTCTCCTACTATTACACACCTTCATACATTATTGTTATCCTAGTGTGGAGATAGACCTGCGGCCTCAGTCTTGTAATTGTCCTAGCGTGGAGATAGACCTGCGGCCTCAGTTTTGTAGCAGTCCTAGCGTGGAGACTTTGCTGTTGCAGTCTGGATCCCTTGTTGTACATTGCCGCGGCCTGTTGAGGGAGAGTTCATTGCAGTTGTAGGTACTGCTGAGGGTGCCGCTGCCTGTTGAGGGTACTGTGAGTGTTGCACACCTTGTTCCTTGGCTGTCGCGTCCTCCTTGTGGTGACAATAATCTGCTGTAACAATTTTTGTGAATGTTGGGGAAGTGCTGCGGCCTCAAATCAGCTGAGGGGTGACTGTAACCTCACTTGCTGTGGGCGCCTCTTTGTCATTTGCTGTGTGTGTTGTGTTTCTCTCAGCCGTGGGGTTTCTATCTTAGGGTTTGGGGTTTTGTCTTTGGTTCCAGTAACCCTAACCAGTGGCATAAAATTTCCTTCTCCTCTTTGGCATATTAAAGATCAGTTATTGATCCATGAACCGAACCTTTAACTGAGCATAACAAGTAAGGATTGATCTCCACTGTGGCTTTGTCCTATCCTCTGAGGTAAGGCTGTCATCAGGTATGCTTCCAACCTATTTCTAGCTACAGATCTGAGGTAACTGTAAAGTGGTTTTATTTTCAATCTGTTGTTATATTAACTCTGCTGCTACAATTAGAAGAACTCTTTGTTTCAGAACTAATTTACATAGATCTGTTGTTACTTGTAGAAGAGTTTTTGTCATTGATTGAGATCTGAGTTTTATAGCATACAATCTAAGTTCTCTTCTGCTGTCTGGAACATAGAACTACTGTTGTTTCTATAGAACTGTTATCACTGAACCTAGTCTACAGATCTACTGTTGTTTCTGAGTTTATTTTGGAATTGAATGAGCCTTGTCTAAACTGCTGTTATTATTTCTTCTAGATCTGCTCTTATGTTTTAAGATCTGAGATCTCTTATTTGTAATCTTTGTTTGTCTGCCTCTATTATCATTGTCTATTATAGATCTGTCTCTATAAGTTGTTTGTGCTTTAGATCTAAGTAGTTTTTGCTTTGAAAATTAAAAAGTGACTGTTGTTTTCAACTTACCCTAAAATCTAACAGATCCCTCTCCTCACTCCCAACTAACCATTCTTTGAGCTAAAGTTATGCTACAGGATTTTCACCTCACCCATTCTTGCTCTTGCCATCTTCACTCAAGCTCATTTTTCTCTTGAGATATTTGGAGCAATTAGTTGCTGCAAGGTTCTCACATTTTGTTGGATCTAATAACATAAAGCTTTGGAGGATTTTAAATCAATCTAGAGTAATCAGATTTGTCTATTGCACATGAGGTGATTTTGCTCCTTTGTAATTTGTGAGTTTTTGACTAGTTTATTGAGCAAATTAGTTTGTTTGGGTAGATCATTTGATATTAGTGTTGTTGATCTATATATGTAGGGTAGTTAGCATTGTGAAGTACTTCATTTTACTAATCTTCCCAATCATATTATGCTATTCTTGGACTTACATCTTGTTTAAGTGTGCAGATTTTCCTCAAAGGAGTTGGTTGGAAGAGACTTTAGAGGGGTTTCCAACCAAAGCCTTCATACACTCTTTGGTTTTAGTTTGGATCTGATATATTTCTTTTCATTCATATCATATTGTTGTAGCTAACATGTCTTAGATAGGTCAAGAAATTCTACATTTTACTTGGAAATTTTTATGTGAAAATTTTCTGTGTAAAAACATAAAATTTTCCTCAACATCTTTGTGTTTTGCAGCATTTCTAGCAAGCTTTTGTTTGCTGTTTTTTGCAGATTCTTACCAGTGACAAGGGGAAACGCTGCCAAAATTCCTTCTCAAGACATCCCCAAGAGCCTTCTTGGTTGGGTAACAAATCCCTCACCTTTCCTTTTGTAAATTTCATTGTTTTTCTTCCATTTCAGCAATTTTCTTGTATCATTCAAAGCTAACAATACATTGCCTACACCTTGGGTGTGTGATTGGCCAAGCCAACCCCCTAATATCGTTGGGCAAGATTAGTTTAATTTTCAAGTTAAGTTTATTCCATTTGTTTGGCCCCTCTTGTCTACAAGACAAGGTAGTGTGGCCACTTAATAATAATAATCTTGTTTTTGGTTTACAACGCTCTTTGGCCAATAATGGTAGGCTTGCCTCCACCTTGGCCATTGTGAGTGGTTTTTCTAAATTTATAAGTTTTTGCTAAGTTAGTTGCCTACACCTTGGAAGAGTAATCCCCAAAATCGTGAGGCTTAAAGGAAAATTATTCATCTTGATGATCTATATGCTATGATTGTTTAAAATCTTCTAGAGTAGTCATCACATCTAACTTTCCTTTTCTTTCAAGTTATTTCTTTTCATATGTTTATCATTATCTCATGGTTTAATGCTTTAAGTTTTTCTTAAGTGATACATCTAGTCTATTTTCTTAAATCATTATTCCATCTATCTTTTTCAAGCATATGTGATCAAGTTAGGATCTAGATCTTTCACTTTGCTAAAAGTTTTCATTTCAAGTATATCTTTCTCAATGGGTTAACATATAAGTGAATGATCAATTCCTTTCAAGAAAGTTTTATTCCTGTTACTATTTCGGCAAGCTGTTCTTGCCTCTTTCTCATTGCAAAGTTATATGTTATGATGGTAAATGGGATGTTAGTTTAATGATGGTTATCTTGTGGACTTTTATATTCATGTTATCTTATGATATGGTCTAAGATCTTTACATTCATAACATTTCATTTTCAAGCAATTTCAGTTTCGGTTTTGGGCTAAAAACATAATTTTCGAACACTTAAAACACTCCTAAAACACTTCAAACACACCTAAAGACTCACCCGCGAGTCGTAATAGCATTTTAGACACATAGGATAGCCTCATTCAGCCATCTCCACCATCTAAAACGGGTTTGAGGAAAACAACGGAAGGAAGTGGCGGGGGACCGTCCCGTGACCCTCCAAGAGGGGGTCCTTTCCGGGAAGTACTCTTACTGTCAGGGTTGACCGTGGAAGCTAGGGTGGACTTCGTTGCCTTACTATCTTGAGCACCCGACAGTCATTTGGCTAAGGGAGAAGGAAGCTTAAGGCTCCAAACATAGTTAGGGGGAGGGAAATAAAATTTACTTTAACTTTTAAGAAACTTCCTAATCATTTAGTTGTATAGACAATCCATGTGTGTTGGGGGATCTTAGATGTATGTTTAGGAACACACTTTTTGCAAGTACTTTATATCTTTAGATCTTAATTGCAATCTTATGGTTTGTCTCCTTAATTGTCTTAAGTTTTTATGAGCATTTGAGTTAACACATTTATATATATTTATTTATTTGCTCATGTGGTGTGATTCAAGAAGGGTGTGATTCAAGAAGGAGTTGAGTATCCCACTTGGGGAAGCTTCATCTTCTTGAATCTTGAGTGCTTTAGTGGTTGCCATTGAAAAGCAGTCCAATAGAGTAAGTGCTATTGGGGCATGCTTGGATTATGTGTTGATCTCATCTTGAATATCTCCTAAACTTTCATATCTTGTATCTTTGTATCTTTTGTACATTTGTAATACTTATTTTTCATTGTATAAATGTTTGCAATCTTTAGTTTGTGAGGTAGTTTCAAAAATGTTTACTTGTAAACATTTTGTAATTGAACACCCTCAAACTTAATTGACCCCTTGCCCAACCTTAGGCACTAGTCATAGTTGACTTAGGGAAAGGGTTGATTGTCATCTAGATAACTTGCACTTTGCATTTGCTACCTTAGCATCTTAGGCTAGCTTTCCCAAAAGCCTTTTAACAAATTAAAACCAACTCCTAGAACATAAACATTAAATCAAATCTAGTAACTAGGGTCTACCCCCCTTGGCTTCCCTAGGAGNNNCCTAGAAGGAAGAGGTTCCAGTCAAGGTGACAGTGTGGACTGTGAACCTAAGCATTGTGCCTCCAAGGACACTAAGTGAGTTGGACCTTGCTCACATTTGTGTGTATTAGGATGGCAACATCTTTGGCGCCGTTGCCGGGGATAAGTCATTTATCCTTGGTCAAAACGACTTAACTTAATTTTTTAAGAACTAAGTAATAAAAGCTTTAGTCCCTTAAAATTCTTTGAGCTTGCATTGGTTAGCTTTGTGTGATTCTTTTCCAAGTGGCGATTCCATTGAACAAATCTATCAAGTACACTGCAAGGAGCAATCCTTGTTGGCTGCTTGAAATTCTTGGGGAAGAAGCACTCATTGATGTCCAATTCTTGTTCCAAACATAATAAATTAACTTTTGTTTTTCTTCTTGTTTTTTTCCTTGTTTGATACTCTTGTTTGTCTGAAATAAACTTGGTCATCTGGCAACTCCACTTTTAAATAATTTAATGAGGTATTTTGCAAGAAGGAATTCCCGACTTGCTTTGCTTCATCCTTGAGCTTGGAAGGGTTTGGGGTGAAGCTAGCTAGTCCTTCTTCTTATTGGATCCTTGGTAATCTTGGGTCCTAGTCCTTTTCTTTAGGCCTTTGTTTAAATGTCTAGTTAGAAATGGATGGCTTTTTTGATCCTATTGATTTTTCAGGAATTGTTGGTTACCCTCATGATATATCTGAAGATGCTATTGATAACATTCCTGATTTTTTTTATCATAATCATGCTGGTGCTCACATCTGGGCTTTCACTAAGTGTATCGAGAAGTGGTGTGATCCACCTATTTATGAGGATGTTCTAATGCGATTATTTGTCTTTACTCTTTGTGGTGAACAAGCAAATGATTGGTTTCATGACTCACCTGATAACACATTCAAGACCATACGGGATTTGTTGCATGCCTTCTTGAATCTGTTTCGGCGTAGTTAGCATGAGATTCACAATGAATTGGTTGATAATTTTATGGAAACATGGAGGAGGAAAAATCTTCCAAATATAAAAACAATCAGTTCAGACATAGAGGTTGATGCTCCATCAAATCCCATTAAGGAGCTTAACGAAATAACTCAGAACATGCAACCTTCCCAGGAAGAACCATGTGAAGCCATGAATGAACAATTTGTGGCCATAGAAGATCAATTGGAGGTCATAGATGATAATTTCACAGAGACTTATATTGAATATCCGGACCCCCATGAACTTGAGCATGACAGTGAAAAAGATAAGGAAGTTCATGAGGAGATTTCGGATGAATCCATGGATGAAGCAGTCATCTATTTTGAGGAAGTGAAGGATCTTGAGTTGAAAAATGTTGAATATCTAGATGATTCAAGTCCCCACCCTCCTCCCAAGGAACCAGTCTTTTTGAACACTGAATTTGAAAATCTTATGATGGTTCCTGTGATATGTTCTTCTTCAGTTTCTCAACCAAAGGATAAGTTAATGCAGAATTATGTGGAAATGGAAGGCAATTTCAGTTTATCAATGTCATATCATTATGAGTATTGGTTGGCCATCCACCTTGACAGTCATGAGCAATAAAGTAATCAAAGTTTACACAGCTTGTCATATTCCAGTGTTTGGATGATGGGAAGAAGGATGGTGATTGTTAATTGGTTCTTCTTCACAAAAAGTTCCAAGTTGGTAAAACTTGGGAAGGGGTCTTCTGTGGGTCATCCTGGACAAGGATTATTCAAACACCTGCAGCATCAGTTCACCCATTGCATGGGTGGTTGTAACGTATCTCTAACCCTTCCTTGTATTTTAATTTTGTATTATCTCAATTTCTTATGTCAATATGTACTTAGAAAAAAAAATTCGGTATCATAGTTTCATGTTGTAATTATTATGTTGTACTTTAGATATTTCATTATGTAGATGTTGTTTATAGCATTGATTTTATTTTATCATGTATGAATGTGTACTAATGTTAATTTCTGGTGTTCACTTTGGGGAGCACTCTGCTTTGTAGATGTTGGATTCTCATATGCTCTCCACCTCATTTGAGTAGATCGAATACACGTCCCCATGTGGAGCCAGATGTTGACCGCCTATTCAGCTAGGGGGTCAACTCATGTGCCATGAAGTATGCATCATCAAATGCCAGTATGTTGAAGATCTAGATAACTTGATTGTCAATCAATGGTAAAATCCCTATTGAACGATCAAGATCTATCCATGTTTCTATGGGGAGAAGAAGCAATGACGACAATATACGTACAGAACAGAAGCCCACATCGCATATTGAAAGACATGACACCAGAAGAAGCATTCTCAGGTAAGAAACCTAACGTAGAAAACTTAAGAATATTTGGATGTCAAGTTTATTCTCATATTCCCAAAGATAAAAGAAATAAACTAGAACCCTCAGGAAAGAAAGGGATATTCGTGGGATATAGTGATTCATCCAAAGCCTACAGAATATATATTCCAGATCAACACAAGATAGAAGTAAGCAGAGACGTAACATTCAATGAAAGAATGGCCTTCAGAAAATCTATTGAAGAAACTATAAAAGAAGAAGAAATTGAAGAACCAAATGAAGAAAACACAGAAGGTGAAAATAACGAAAAGGATCAACCTAATCATCCTATGGAGATATGTGAGAACGCTGATCCAGATAATATACCAAAGAACAAGAAACAACCAACTTGGCTTGAAGCCACCTTACAAGACGCAGAAAGATCAAGGTTGTAGAAGGAACATCCAGGAAGACTAAAAGACCGAAAAGATTCTCAAGTTATGGATGACAAAGCTTCTAGATGAAGAACCTACTACATTTGAAGAAGCAGTTAAAAAGGGACAATAGAAAGAAGCTATGGCGGAAGAACATCAGTCCATTATGAAAAATGAAGTATGGGAAATTGTACCCAGACCCAAAGAGAAATCAGTTGTAACTTCAAAATGGGTATACAAGATCAAACATGCAGCAGACGGAAGCGTGGATAAATACAAGGCAAAATTCGTGGCCAGAGGGTTCTCCCAGAAGGAGGGAGAAGACTATGACGAAACCTTTGCTCCGGTGGCAAGGTATACCTCCATCAGAGCTATCATATCTCTTGTCTCTTCCATGAGATGGAATCTACACCAGATGGATGTAAAGACAGCCTTTCTCAATGGAGCTATTGAAGAAAAAGTATATATGCAACAACCTCAAGGATTCGAGGTACATTCCAGAGACACTCACGTTTGCAGATTGAAGAAAGCTCTATATGGACTCAAGTAAGCCCCAAGGGCTTGGTATGCCAAAATGGATAGCTATCTAACTAGACTTGGCTTCTCTAAGAGTCATGCAGATCCAAACCTTTACTACAAAGTCGTGAACAATCCACCTGTAATTCTACTACTATATGTTGATGATCTATTCATAACAGGTGAAGAATCTCTAATCATCCAGTGCAAGAAGGATTTAGCCTCTGAATTTGATATGAAAGATCTAGGTCTCATGCACTATTACTTGGGACTAGATGTATGGCAGAAGCATGGTGAAGTATTCCTTGGACAAGGAAAATACGCAATAAAGATCCTTCAGAAGTTTGGAATGATGGACTGTAAATCCATGGACACTCCTATGAATGCGGATATAAGAAAAGTGAAAGTCCCAGATTCCGATCTAGTAGATCCATCTCTATATCGACAGCTAATTGGATCATTGATGTATTTGGTAAATACTCGACCAGATATTTGCTTTGTTGTTAATACATTAAGTCAGTTCCAGGTGGAACCTAGACAAGAGCATTGGATAGCTGCAAAGCAAGTTCTAAGATATATTCGTGGGACAATAAAATATGGCTTAAGATATACTGCATCCAGTGATGTCCAACTTCATGGATTCACAGACTCTGATTGGGCAGGAAGTGCAGAAGACAGAAAGAGTACTTCAGGTATGTGTTTCAGCTTGGGCTCCACTATGGTATCTTGGAGCAGCAAGAAGCAGAAGTATGTCGCACTCAATACAGCAGAAGCAGAGTATATGGCAGCTTGTGAAGCATGCACATAAGCAGTATGGCTAAGGAAGTTAATATCCGATTTATTTGATCAGACTCCAGAATCGACCACAATATATTGTGATAATCAGAGTTGTATAAGATTATCCGAGCATCCAGTGTTTCATGAAAGGTCGAAGCACATTGAGATCAAATACTACTTTATCCGAGATAAAGTCCAGGAAGGAGAGGTAAAGCTCGAGTATATCGCCACTGATGAGCAGACAACAGACATCCTGACAAAACCTCTTTCCAGAATCAAGTTTGCATATTTCCAAGAGAAGATGGGGATCGTGGAAATAACTCCCTTAGCTGAAAGAGAAGATTCTAGAGGATAGAGAAGGTATGCAAAAATATTCTTGAAAAACATTTATTTTGTGATTGAAATAACTCTCCAATTAGGAGGGAGCATTGAAAATACTATCTTTGTAATTGAAAAATAGTCCAGATTGGACAGATGCTTTCCTGTTCGGAAACTGGATTGAGATTTCTGACGGACAGTGACTTCCCATTGTAGTTAACATGGGAGGCAGACTGATTATTGATGTATCATAGACAACGACTTCCCATTATGGGGAGTGGTCTAGGACAGTCATTCTTCTTGGCAGTCACTCTGAGTAGTGGTCAAGTAGAATGGTCCGCCTCGCCGGGCAGTCATTCTTTCAAAGTTCACAGTTGTGAGTAGTTTCGAAGAATCGTCCATTTTGGAGGTTGATGCAGGACAGACATTCCTCAAGGGTTATACATTCTCTCCAGGTTACACTTTAGTGTCAGAGGAATGGCCCAGGGTGGGCAATGGTCCAGACAGTTATTCCTCGAGGGCAGACTCATTCTCTCCAGGTTACACTTTGTTTAGTGTCTGAAGAATGGCCCAGGGTGGGGAGTAGTCCAGGCTCAGCAATCATGGACAGTTATTCCTCGAGGGCAAACTCATTCTCTCCAGGTTACACTTTGTTTAGTGTTGGAAGAATGGCCTAGGGTGGGGAATAGTCCAGGACAGTCATTCCTTAGGGCAGACTCATTCCCTCCAGGTTACACTTTGTTTAGTGTCAGAAGAATGGCCCAGGGTAAAAAATGGTCCAAACATTTCTCGAGGGCAGACTCATTCTCTCCAGGTTACACTTTGTTTAGTGTCGGAAGAATGGCCAAGGGTGGGAAATGGTCTAGGTTCAGAAATCAGAAACAATTCTTCTTCCTTGGTCAAGAAGAATGGGGCAGATAGCCCATTATTGATATTTTATATTGAGGGCATACATTCTTTCAAACCTCACAGATGTGAGTGAAAGATTGGCCCAGATGATTATTATTGATGTTCTATACTGAGGGCAGACACTCTTTCAAATCTCACAGACGTGAGTGAAAGATTGGCCCAGATGATTCAGTTCTTGTCATAACATTGTTTCCATGCAAGTTGCTATCAGATATTTGTTATGAAGAATGAATGACAGTAGATATGCTACTGTTTGTGATTATGTTTCACAAGTTTGAGTAGTTGTGTACTACTGGAATAGACACAGGTGTGTTCTATTAATTGATATTGTANCTGTTGTGCTCAAGACCATACCTCCCTAGCTAGGAGGGAGTGTTAATATTATGGTAGCTTCGGGAGGTATGAACCTCTATTGTGACCTATGACGAGACTAGAATCCTCCGGAAGGAAGCAAAGAATTAAAGGAAACCCTAGACAAGTTGTCGGCTGAACAAATATATTTAAATTGAATTTATTGATGCCCAAAAGGAGAAGTCGGCCCCAGTTAGACTGGCAAGTCCACTATAAATACAGGGCGCCAATTTCATTATTTCATATCTCAGCAATTGTAGTGAGAGCTAAATCTACGTAGGCAGTTGCAGGCAGCAACAGTTTTGTGCGCAAGTTTTCTGGGAGAGCTGGGAAAGTGGTGCGCTAGCTTCTAGGTGGGATCATCTGTTCAGTTTAGTTTCTATTTCCTTGCTTGGTGCATTTAGCCTCTCTTGGCTATTGATTGCTACCAGGATTCTCTTCTCGGTCAAGGTCAAGGTGCTCGGAGGGTGGCTTCGACCTGTGGTTGGGTGACCAGGGTATCGTCAATGGTTAAACGAGCACAATCCTCTATATTCTAACAACAAGATTGCTTAGGAGTAAGAGGAAAGTGGGTCTCTAGGATTTAGGAGTATGATTGTAATGTTCCCAAGCCAATATGACAGGAACATCACGATTTTGGTGCATTTTTAAACTTTTACTAAGTGTGGTATTTCATCAAACACTTTGTTGATTTACTTGTTTATTATGTGTTTACTTACAGGTTGACCTCTTGATTTCGGCCTTATGGTTTATGTTCAATAATCACACATAGATCTGAAGATTCAATCAATGAAAGTACAAGATTCACCAAATATGGAACCAATAGCAAGATCCGACCTTTATTATTATAATGAGTAAGAACCCGATACAAGAGTAAGGCTGATCTGGAATGCTCAACAGATGGCTCTAATAAGCACAATAGAAGCTGCTACAAAATGCTACAAATAGAAGACTACAAGCCTCCAAAGGCCGAATACTCAATGAAGACCAATGCAAGAATAGATCAATGCCATATGAGGTGCCAAACCCCCAAGCTGGAAGATGCCACGCCCTGCTGGAACACTGAATGGCCTCAACAGTTCGGCCCTGCTGCCAAAGATGTCCAATCACTCCCGTAAATATGCCAAACAGTAGATCGGGTAAAGGCAAGAACAACCCAGGTGCTCAAATCTCCAAGATCCCTCTCAAGCTCTTGAATCTGACTCTCCTCCAAGGAATGGTGCGCCCCCCTAGATGCCTGAAACCCTAGATAATTCGACCTCCCTCCTAGAGACCTCCAGAGCTCCACAAAACCGCTAGAATGATAGATCGGGACACGACAATGAAAACTCAAGTGCTCAAATAGGAAAAGGACCTGCTAGACCCTTGGATCTAGCCACCCTCCAAAGAATGGTGCGCCCTCCTCTTGGGGAAATCGTCCCACTCTCAATGCAAATCAATCCTCCATCAAAATATCTCCAGAATCAACCAAGAATGGCGCTATGGCACCTGCAAAGAATTCCCAATACCTGGAATTCCCGAAATCTCTTCTCATCAACCAAAACATGTGAGCCTAGCTCCACAAGTTCGCCCCCTTTGCTGGAAACCCCCAATGGTGTGCCCTCCTCTTCCTGTGCATGTGGCTGGTGTAGAACCCTCCTGCACTGATGTGGATTTGAACTTGAATGGTGTGGGGGAGTATTGCATCGCCAAGACCAAGCTTGGGACAAGCTAGGAGAAATCTTTCACCACCGAATCGTCCTCTAGGGTTTGTTAAGTCAAAAACCTCAAAACCCCCAAGTAATGGGCTCTCTAGCTAGAAGCCAAATATCCAAATGATAAAAAACATGAATGAGAGAATAGAGGCCCTTGCCTCTCCTTTATACTTCTTGCTCACCTTGGCCCTCCAAAGTGACTTTCATTTTATTAATATTTAATTAATTAATTAAATCACTTTAATTAATCAATTAACCTTTTTACCTCTGAAAAGCACCTTATCTCTCCTTGTGGCTTCCCTGGCCACTGAAAGTCACTTCTCACCATAGTTACCAGAACCGGTAAAACCGGCCGGTCCAACCGGTTCTGAGCCCCCATCAGTCCGAACCGCCCCTGACCGGTTCCGTACGGAACTGGTTTTTTTCCCTGAACCGGTCGGTTCCGTACCGGTTCCCTGAAATTGACCTATAGCCGCAAAAGGTAGGGGGAAATTAGATTTTTTTTTAAATTTAGGGTTGGGGCCCTAAACAGTCAACTTGATCCCACTAGCACCTAAGCATTGGGTTAAAATTTAAGGTTTGAATTGTTTTCAATCATTCTGCAATGATGTGCTACTGTTTATGGACTAATGTCTCACTTAAATGCTGAATACAAACTCCTAATCAAAACTGTGGATACTTACTGATACGAACTTTAATGCACAACAACAGTGTTTAAGTAACTAGTGCTCTCAGTTTCTTTGCATTCTATGGTTAATAAGCTCTCTTTCTCAAGGCTAATGATTGATGATGTTCACACATGAAATATCAACTATCTTGCTGTCCCAAACTTTGATATATTACAGGCTACAACAGTAATAGCTTGCACTTAATTCCACTTTCAAACACGCTCTGAATCCATTATATCTTGTGGTGGTAATTTTATGACATTGCATATAAGCTTTATATCCTTTGATGAGCAAATTCTGAGCTACATCTTGTTGTGCTTAAAGACCTGATATAAATAACAACAATACCCTAAAAAGCACTTTCTTTAATCATTGACCAGAACTTAACTCTTATGAATGGTGGAATGATTTGATAAATGGTATGCTTCGTTAAATCTCTTAAGTTCCATGTTCACATTGTCATGCTCTAAGACTTGTAATTAAGCATTGTGAATGCCACTCTATATCGGTTCATCGAGTTAATACTATAATTGCTTCATACGATAACCTTGGTTTGGAATCGGATTCACATTGGATGCACATATGACATGAATATATATGAGAAACTTTGCAAATTTGTGTATAATGGTTTGGATTCACATGGATGCACATGAATATGTATTTGTTTTTCAAAATTTGAATATTTTATGTGTTTTTAGTGACCCTTTTTTTGATCCGGTTTTTTTCCGGTTTTTTCCCGGTTCCGGTTCGGTTTCGGTTTTTGGGGTCGACCGGTTTAATGACCGGTCCGGTTCTTGTAACATTGCTTCTCACCATCCTATCCTGTAGTTTTGCTCCTCTCGATTCCAATGAGCTATTACACTGAGAGGTTCCTCCAAGTATTGTGCCCAAAATGACCTCTTTAGTGAATTTAAATGATGTATAGCTCAAAATACTCAAAAATCATGGAAATCGTCGGAATGCAACGGAACCAAAGCCAATCTGTGTGGAATGGATCATAATGATGAAATAGGATGAGCAATGAAAACCGGACGCCAAAATACCTCTCAATAATATCTGTACTCGCTATAACCTCCATCTGGCTACTCTGGTCATCATAACCCTCTGTAATGTGATGATGTCCCAAAGTGGGGACAATACAGTACTCCCTACTAGAATATTGCTTGTCCTCAAGCAATAACCAAATCCCTCTAAGTATAATACCAGGATCCCATGTCCACCTGTGGGATACACAATAGACCTTACTCAAAGATGAATCGTCATGCACTCTGCCCCCTGAATCCCATATCAATACATGAACTGCAATCCCCTGGGAAGCATAATCCTGAAATATATCCACACCGTGAAGCTCCTGCACATGACACATGGCCTCATCCCTGACTGAGTCCATCCTCCAAGATACTACCAAGATCAACACGACCTCCATCAACTGCCCATGCTGATGTCGGAACGAGGTACTGCCAGATCTTCGTGAGACACCCTCAAGTGATGTGCTCTCCACAACACTGAAGCTCAATGGAAAGTCAGAACAACTTTCCCCTGCAAACGTCCATTCGCCCCTGTCAGTCATTGAAATGCTCAACCATGCAATCCCTGGGTCCCATGCTAGCCTCTGTCGCAGATCACCATGCTAACACTGCACTATGCTGACCATGCCTGACTGCTCCCTGTATATATACCGGATCCTCCACTCCTGAATCCTCAAGCTGAAGTACCTGTGGCCATTGGACCTCTTGTCTACAAACTGCATCTGTAAAGACCTCTCTATGGAAGTAGTACCTGCCCAACCATCTCCATGCCTGATCATGACGATCAAAAGGGAGATGTTGCCTCGCTCCATAGGACAAGTCCCTACAGGCTCACTCCAAACCAACCCATGGTGGAGTATGTGGCTCTCTGGCACAACTTGGGTCATCATGTACTGAAACATCCTGCTAACCAAATGAACTCCTGGATCCCATGGCAAACTTGGAAGTTTATCACTTCCAATATCCACTGGCTGCTCATGTGTCAGACTAATCACTGTCGGAACCCCTCTGTGCTCATCTGCTATCATCTGGCCTATGGTGCTCACCATCACGCACCCAGTCTCAGCTGGCTGCCTATGACGATCCACCTCTATCCTGCTGGATGCCGTAAGGTGGTCTCCTGTTAGGTGGTCTCAGCCTACTCACTCTCCATGCCCTTTGCCACTATCTATCTCTCCTCATGCTGTTGTCTATGATAAAAGTGTCAGGGCAGGCTAAGAAAAACATTTGTAGCTAATTGTAGGGCTAAAAAATACCACCTGCTTTGGTCAATCCCAAGGATTCGACCAAAAGATCGTCTACCAGTCCCCATGATAAATGCTCGCTTGTAATCATCAATGGGCCCCAATCATCCAGTACAACCGAAAGTAACTCCTCTAATGGCGGGTCAACCAACCTCCATCCCTCATCTCCCATGCAATTGTTGATACGGTGACGGTGCTCTCTCCTAACTATGTGCTGCTGCAAAGGAGTGAAATCTGCATGCTCCCCTAAGCGTGTCTCCTCCCCGCAATCCAATACATCTGTCTGAATCTGACTGCATATCTCGGCATGTCTCTGTGAACTATCACTCCTCACTGTATGCCCCTACATACTCATGTCATCTCCTGTATGCTCCTGCTGCATCATAGATCCTGGGCGTACTACTGGATCAACCTCTATCTGAAGTTCCACCACCGAAATGGAAGTGCCCTCCATCAACTGGTGCTCCTCTACTGGACCACTAACATCCTCTAGCCATGTGACCGAAGGACATATCTGACTGTCCACTAGGATAGATGAAATGGATCTCTGATGAATCTCCTCAAGAAGCTCCTCTGATCTGGTCTTTGATTCTTGAAGGGTTGTCTGTGTGTCTCTCAAGAATCCTCGAGTTCTCTCCAACTCCTGAGTGAGTCGGTCCACCTCCAACTCCTGCTCCCTCAAGGCCCTGTGATACGTCTCGCCCATACACAATAGGTAGTCCCTGTCTGTCAACAGTTGCTGGTAGTCAGTCCTCATCATACACACTCTCTCCCTGAGAGTATGAAAACCATCCATGGAAAATCCCTCATCTGAACTATCGTGTGCCACTGATGCTCTCCAGCAGTAATCTGCCATCAATGCATGCATGTCATCACTGTGCCTGGTGGCTACCATGATCATATCCTCACTGAGTCTCAATTGTGCTGCTAAGTGGGGTGACTCCTAATCACAATCATGCTGAGGTGCCACCTCATATCCCTCACTGCTAGTGTCAAATCTGGAATCCCCAAAAACACTCTCTGCAGAAGATAACGTGTCAAACTGCCCACTGTCTACTGTGTTGTTGGATCCTTCTGTATGCCACTGCACCCCATCACTAGATGCTATCTCCCTCTGAATCACACTGTATCTTGTGTGAGCAGCCTTATCCTCCTGTGCACTCACCCTGCTACAATCATCCGCGCCTGGATCCCATATAGATGTATCCAGACACGTGTTATGGTCATCTTGACTAATAAAGAGTGCATCCTTCTCAATGCAGGCCGATCATGGAAGTAAGTGCCCCATCAACCTGAAATATCCCTGATCCGATTGATCAAGATATTTGCTACGGCCCTAATGCTCTGGCGTGCAGATCTGATACATTGGGGGTTTCTGGAAGCGTTTTAGCTGTGTGTTTGAGGTGTTGTGGTTGCATGTTGGTTATTGTAGGTGCATGTGGGTTATTACATGTGCATGTTGCATATTTAATGTTTAACAATCATAAAAGAGTGCATGCAAGAGTATATAATGTCAACTGCTCAGTATCATGAATAATAACAGTTCAAGCATGGAAATACAATAGCCTACTGGAAATATAGAATCTAGACGTCAGTAAGATCTCCTGGATCTGTACTGGAATACAATAGAATAACAAAAAATACTCGTGATCATACGAAGATAGAAGATCTGATGCGTGCACGGATAGATAGGCAAAAATGAGCGATTCCGGAGAACTACGGTAATCGCTACCAGCTGGAAAACCCGATCTGAAGAACCCACCGTCAGAATGTCCTCGGAACTGCTCCAATAGATGCGCCCTGGTCTCTATACTGGAATGGATGTCTGTCGGAACTCGGATCGGACCTCTACGGCACCGGATCTGGAACCCTGGGGGGTTTGCGCCCCTCCTTGGGCACTGAATGTGCCCCAAAAGATTACACCATCGGAATCGGCTGCTATATGGCTCAAGACGATCGTCTCGTCAAATGATGAAATGGGTTGGAAGAGTTTGGCCGGATCTGCCCTAGAACATCTGCAAGCAACGCCAAACGTCTGTCTGGAATGACTGCGTCCAAAATGGTTGGATGGATCGATCTGCAAGATTCCACTGTCGGAATCTGACGATAGATGGCTCAATGGAAGCGCCCTGGCTGGATCTCTACTGGGTCGGAATGAATCTGCAATCGGGACACAGGTCTACTGCAGATCTCTGAATCCTCAGAATAGCTTGCACCCTCCTTGCCTGAGCTGCGCCCTCCACACTGAATACTCCTGAAATGAACGGTGAAATACCTGGATGGTATTTCCGATAGGCTAGGGTGTGTCTCTTAACACCGAAACCGATCAAGGGTGGTGGTTTCCTCCAGAAATCCACAAAACAGTAAGATTGGCTCTCCTCCTCCTCTGGAAGCTCTCAACATCAAATCATAACAATGCATAATGAGGAATTAGGTCAAATTCCTCCATTTATATCTTTCCCGACCTAATTCTTCGTTGACATCACTTAACCTAGGCGCCTTTCCTCCTAAGTGATTTATTTGTCAATTAAATCCCCCCTTATCACCTTTTCATTATAATGCTCCGTTGACTTAGGCTTAAGTGACTTTTCCTAAGTATTTTGGCTTGATTCATCGTTTAGTCGTTAATTCCTCCTTATTTCTCCATCTGGTTCCCTGTTTGTGCCTGACTATAGTCTACAGGAACATATAGACTACTAAGTCACTCCCTGCTGGCCTAATCTTGGGGATGGGACATCACAGTCCTCCCTTCCCGAGATTGCTTGTCCTCAAGCAACATCAATCCTGGGTGCTGCAAAATGTGCTCTCCCTCCCATGTGGCATCCTCCACTGGAAGACCCCTCCATCTAACCAAGCACTCTCTGATGATCCTGCTCCTCAACCTGCGCTCTCTCTGCTCTAGTATCTCCTCGGGTACTAGTTCTAACTGACCCTCCTCATCCAAGGGTGGCAACTCCTGTGAAGTGCTGATCTGTTGCCCCACTGCCTTCAAAAGGCACGAGACGTGAAAGACATTATGGATCTTGCTACCCTCTGGTAGCTCTAGCTCATATGCCACCTCGCCTATCCGCCGAATGACTCTGTATGGCCCATAGAACTTAGGCTTCAATTTCTCTGCTCC
>CBVK0100099946.1:0-13531 GCA_900067695.1 Picea abies
CGCTCTTCCGATCTCACGCCAATCTATTTAAAAATTATTTATTTCTATTATTATCTAAACTATGATTTCATTTTATATTTTCAGATGAGCAACAGCTTATGATGCTATGTTTAAGGAAAAGGAATCATAGATTGAGAGGTTCGATTAACTTAAGTAATTTTCCATTTATTTTTTTAAAACAATGTCATTTATGTAATTATTTTGATACAAGGACTCCTACAGGAGTATTCCATTTTATATTATATTTTTGTAAAGAAAACTTATTTTCAGGGATCATCCTCTATATTGTATGATAAGAGGTTACTCATCTAAGTCATGTTTAAATAGTTGTTGTTGTTTACTGTTAGAGATAACTTTTTCTGGATTACAAAACGAACATATGATTGTGGAAGTGATATGGGAAAACAATTTGTTGTTGTCTTTAGACCTGTGTGAACTGTGAAATGTTTGTTTCATTGTATTCTCCTATTATTTCTATGTTTTGAGATGTTATTAGTGTTGATTTATCTTTAGTATTGTCTTCACATGATATTTCATATCGTTGATTATTTAAATGTTGTCAATGATCTGTTGGTCTAGTTTGTACCTGTGATCGATCAATTATTTAGTTATTTTTTAGTGTACTTTTGATATTAAATGATTGATAACGTCAATGCTCAGGATTGAGATCTCTTTTGTCCTCAGTTTTTGGTTATATTGAGGTCACAGGAGATTTTAATTAGTTTTTTTTTTGTTGTTATAAATTCACCCCAAAGCATGAAATACTTCCTTGAATTTCTTCAGAGAGTTTTATGACTATCTATTTCATAGGTTTCCTCTTAATAAAGGACAAACATGAGCTCATACAATGTAGGAAAAGGAACTTAGTTTATTAGGGCTTATCAAGTAGAGATTAGTAGATGTATTGCTTTCTTTTATTTAGAGTTGTTTGTATATGAATGAACAATGATTGCATATTTCTTTTATTTAGAGTTGTTTGTATATGAATGAACAATGATTGCATAATTCAGACGTTGATTGGCTTTGTCCATTTTCGTGTTATTATCATAACCATATTCATTCAATATTTATGACTTTAATATTTTTCAACATTAGAAAGAGCATTGTTCATATTTTATCTTGTTCAGAAACTTTTTCAAACAATTATTTTCGCAAGACTTGTTCAGAAATTGTATATAATCGTTGTATAGTAACACTATTATCTCAACATTTTGTAATTAGTATATCAATTGTTAGAATCATAGCTTTAGATTAGTTTATTTCTTTTTATTGTTTTTAGGACCCTAGTTGGATAATGGAGCCATTATACCCATCAAGTTAGATCATACCAAACGACTTGGGTTAATTAGACAACCCCAGTCTGGATCTAACCTTCCAGTTGACGGTGTGTCATAAACGCCCATCAAAAAATGGTGCTATAAGGAGGGCTAAGGTAAATTTAATGATTAAATGTTTTACCCCTCAGCCTGTCATAATTCCCAATTTATAATTTCTTCTTCTGTGTCATATTGAAATGCACTAGAAGGCAGGCCAGACTAACAAGTTGGCCTTGTAGGAGTCTTTGTTTTGAATGTATTTAATTCCCCATGGCTCCCCAAATCACTGTGTTGGAACATGCTTTCCACTTCTCATTACCCGATATTCCCATCAAGACAGTCCCTCGCTTGTCCAAACTCACCTTTGATGGTGGGGGGGATGTATCTGCAAAATACCATATTAACAAGTTTTGGTGTAAATGCATCAAGCATGATATTTCTGATTTAAAGTTTTTGTGAAGATTGTTTACTTTTACTTTCAGGGGTTGGATTAAACATTGGTTTGAGTCTTTTCCATCATATCACATTATTGATTGATTTCAATTTGTAGAGGAATTTTTAGATGATTTTGAAATCTATGATTACAATCGAGTATGTGAAGAATTCCAGGCTCTACTAATCAATGATGATTCATCTCTAGAAGGATTTTCAATAAGAATTCATCATGTTCTCTGTAAATTTAATCTTGATGACATGTCATTTATACTAAATCTCCTCTGTGATGCTTTCACCCCTTTCATCCAACCATTTTCAATCGCAAATGATGAATCAATTACTAATCCTATCACTCAATTGCGAGAAGAATTTCATTTGTAGGATGAGAGGAATCCATCAGAAAATTTTGAAGCAAGGGAGTTAGAATCTTTTGAAAAGGTTCTTACTGATAATCAAAATGGTTTTTCCTCTAAATCATCGTATATTCAATCCTCAACCATCATGGAGGAAGATTTGATGTTGGGTCAAGGTGAATGTCCATATCCTTCAAACTCTTGCTCTAATCAGTACATTAATTCGGTTATTGAAGAACACTTAGGTGATGAAAATGATCTTAAGCATTCTAACATTCCTATGAAATTGATTAGAGATGTAAATCTGCAATTTCAAGAAGAAACTTTAAACCTTCATCCACAAATCATATCTTATCCATAGGAAAGATTAGAGGTTTGTCATGAAAGTATTGAATTCTCTATCATACATGAGGCAAATTTAGACAAACATATTATGTTGAAGGATTTATCACCAAAACAGAGTGAGAGTTTTAAGGAAAGTGAAGAAGAATGTCTTGAGAATACCATTGTTAAATATCATAGCTCAAGAGATTTTTTTCATGTGCTCATTTCTTATTCCTTTTACTCTTTATATCCTGATCTCCTTAGATTTTGGTGGATGTGATACTTTACCCATGGTATCTTACTCTTTTTCATCAAAATCAGATCTTTTCGATATGCCAAAATTTGGTGAAATTATTTTCGAACATAACATTTATGAAGTCGGATTTGATGCTCTTTCATTTTCATCACTCGCTTGGAAAAAAGACATGTTGCAAGATGATTTTACACGATTTGTTTTTGAAAAAGACAATGCACTCATTCTCATGGAGATCAAATATTCTACATTGCATATTCATTCTTTGGTTAGTTCAAATTTTAATGATTATGCTTCGCATTTTGAAATGATCCATCTCATCAAAGGAAGTGTTCAAACCAATAATCTGATTGATGTCATGAATCCTCTTATGATGTGTTCCCCATTGACAGATCTAGTTCATCGAAGTCATAATTTGCATCCTATTTTTTATGGTTGGAGGATTCATACATCGAGAAGTTTCAAAAGAATGGTAAGGTTGTGCTTGCTTTGTTTTTAAATGAGTATATAGGAGGTAAGCATGACATATTTCTTTTGTATCTGCAAATACTACATTCTTTTATTCTGATTTTTTACTTTCTATGCCTTACAGGATTGAAGATGCTCTTGTGGTTGCACTGGAAATACGATTTTACTTAGCGTTTTGATCTATTTAGTAGTTAGAGTAGGTTTAGGAGTAGGTTTCCTTTAAGTTTTATTTCTCACTGTTTCTCTTTGTAATAATGCATTTATGAACACAAGTGGGTACACCAAGGGAACCATAATATGAATGTTGTCAGGGAAGTCCACTTTAATACTTTTCTCTCTGCTTTTCGTTGAACATTTATTTTCAAAAACGCAGTATCATCATGAAAATTTTAAATGGAAAGTAAAGAGATAAGTAAATTTCAACTGCCAATTCAACCCTGACCCAAGGTGCCACTAGTAGGGCTACACTCATATTAATAATGATTTTTCTATTTTCTTTTAGTCTCTCAAGAAATACTTCGCCTGAGAAAAGTCAGGTTTGCCCCCTTGTAAATATTTTTAGTTTGCGTGTTATTTTGTTTTTATTTTTCTTTTTCATTTGGCTTTCCTAATAATTGTTTCTAAGTCATCATTCATTATTAAGGGGAATTGGATTTTTCATTAGCAACAGTTGATAACAATTCAAAGAATCTGAAAATTAAGTTCTAAACTCAGATTAGTTAAGGTAAGTTTTTGTCCATTCATTGTTCCCAGTTTTCATTGAAATATCAGAGAAACACAATTATTTTTAAAAAAATTCTGACGTCATCCATGTTTTAATGATAAAAACTCATAGTGCTTCCCCATCCCATAGATTGTTTCTTGACAAAAATCTAAATGTCCAAATTATGATAAAAGTCATCAATCCCTAAAAAATGAGAAAATATTCTTAAAGATTGATCCTATCACTAGCTAGATGTAGGATTTTCAGTATCACCCCACTCTCGTAATATCTCAAAGTTTCTGAAAATTTTATAAACAATGTTAGAGAGTTGGAAGCACTATAACGTGTGGGAATTGCATGTAAACCCGTCGAGATACTGAACAGGTCCACTGGCAGTAGGTAAATACAAGCATGATACCAAGACAACTTCGTCGGGGTATTGAACGGGCCTGCTGGCAGCGAAGCAATGTCGGGTTTGACGATCCTCGGGTATGTTGTGTTTTAATTGATCAAGATGCCAGGATGATTTTATCATAAATGGACGAATCTTGGATAGGATAGAAGTACTAGAGTGGGTTAAATGACATCCTTGTTGAGGCTATAGACGCCTTCTAGCAGTAGTGGCCCTTTCAACGGTATTGGAGTCATCGGTATAAACATTGCTACCCTTGTGATCGAAACGAGATACCGGATTAAATTTTTTTTGACTAAACTTTACCCAGTACTATGAATGTGTTATTTTTCTAAGTTATTGTTGAAATGCTTGATTTGTCTTATAATTGTCTCTATTAATTATTGTTTAGTCATTTTTTCCATGATATAAAGTTCTGATGATGCAGAGATAATTGCTTTGCCCATCGTGTCGCCATTCTTGGTAGCCAAATATCCTTGTTAAATTTTATCATGGTAAAATGTCATCGTCAAGGGATAAAAAACATTTGTAGCTGCCTCCTACTCCTTACAAACTTTTTCTATCATTTTGGTTCTAAGAAGATTTATTGGCCTAGCTATGTGTAAGAGTTCATCGTTTTAATCTATCATTTGTTTTGTTCAATTTCATGACTGAAAGCATGAAATTAGAACAAAATTTGGTTCGAATGGTCATCATACAGTTTGTGATTTCTTTTGTTTCTTTTGTTTCTTTTGTAGATGGGATTGTAACTAAATGGCATCTATATTATTTTTATAAACCTAAAAGTTTGTAAGCCTATCTCTTTCATTTGTTGATCCATTACCATAACACTTGATTTATCCACTTTGGGAGATATCACTTAGTCTTTTCTATTGTTGATTATAATGGTTTTACATTTGACATATGCTTGACTGCATAGCTAGCATAACCTTGGGTTAAATTAGAAATATGAATCCTACTCCTACCAGTCGTATCACAATCTTAACTCCCTGGTAAAGGACTGACATACTTACATTCCACATCACCCTTTGTCCTGCATAACTCAAGCTTGCATTCATTGTTGTAAGAGGTAAGTAGTGGTGTTTTAGGTTTAGTATTCATTTCTCATAATGGTTTATTGTCCTATGCGTCCTCTGGTTTTTACCCACTCAAATATCCAAATGTTTGTTATGGTAGCCTCTTGAATCCTTAGGTATCGGGTTCCTCCTGATTATGCAAACCTCTTCCTATTGTTTGTGTGTTGAAGAAAAAAACCTACCTCTCGTTGCCCTTGTTGTTTCTATGTGATAGTATCCATGGCGCCCGTGCTAAGAATAGAACCTAATGGTTCGCAAGACCTCCTCTCTCATGAAGATGCCATAGACGATATTGTGGCACATGGCTAGTATGTTTTCATCAGACGGTTTGAGGGTTTCAACCTCATTGTGGCCCAAGCTTTCGCATAGACGTTTGATGGAAATAGGGCTAAGATTAGGGATCTGCAGCTAGAGGTGCTAAAGGGTTCCATCGCAGAATCTACAGGGCTATCCCAAGAGGGAGATCGATGGTTTAAGAACACCAAAATCGAAGGCCTGCCCTAGTATTTACTTATGGACTCAAAGAAATTGTTTTGTTTCCCAAAAGGTACACCAATTTCTCTTTTCAAACCCTGATGGTATGGCCTGCTCTTATTGTTGAAACAATTTATTACCTGTGAAGGCAAATATGGCCTGATATTCTTGTATCATGTCTACTTTCTCATGGTTTTTCTATGTTTTAAGTTGAATGTGCCTTTCTATCTACATAGAATTTTACAGAAAATGGCTAAGTTCTATCAGAGGCAGAAATTAAACCCACAGTCAAGCATGTTTCACCATGGCCTCATATAAATCTTGGTGGTCTCACATCTGTCTAAGACTGGGGATATTTGGGGAAATTTCTTGTTCAGAAATAGTTTTACCCTACCTGAAGTTGAAATAGAATCACCTCTCCCTCTCAATGAAAACCCTTGTCCCTGTCAATCTAACCCTACTGTTGAAAACCTATGTGTTAATCTACAGGAATACCATGCACCCATAGATCAAACCTCTATTGTTATTTGGAAGCCATCGGGAAAGAATCCACAATGTGATTTCGTGCATAGAAAGTCATTAGAAGAGGTTTTAGATGTGTTGAAAGACATGATTCCTACTATTCCTTCCCAGGAGTTGTTCAGGTTGTTTTAGACAAATCAATTGTCAAGAAAAATCGTAGGCATAAGAAACAAAGTAATCCAAATGTGAATTTTACAAATAAAAGGCGAGGCCGACTCCTATCTAGGAAATTGAGAAACCAACAGCGTGGTAATGAGGAATAGACCCCAGTGATCGAGATCGAGGATCATTTTGATGAAGATGATATCGATAAGTTTATTGCACAAGAGGATGTATATGACCATTTTCTGGGAACGAAGTTCATACTGATGCAATACAGTACGATTTCGTTTCTAATCTCCCACCATTCCTAAAGAACCAATAGGTTTTCTCTGGTATACGGAACGATATGAAGAAAATTACAGGACAGACCAAAGTGCCCTCTGCAAAACAAACTCAACCTCTACCTACCATAGAAATAGTTCACTGTGAAAACTGTCTTGATTGGGTTGAGCGATACTACAGGGATATCCCCTATCTCCAAGCATAGTTAAAGAAAATGGTAGCACGAAACTCCTTGATTGAGAGGGAAAATGAAGAATTAAAAGCATGTGTTTGATCCAACGCTGACAGGGAAAACAAGAGGATTAAACGGGCTGGTAATGTAATTATTAAAAACTCAACAAATTTCAACACCATCATAAATTCATATTTATCAGATGCTTCTTTATCAAATATATAAAATGGTAAATATTTTTATTTTTATTTTTGTGATTTAGCTCTGTTTGAAAAGCAATAAATGGATTATCTTCTGATTTTGTTTTTGTTTTAAGACTAGCTACATAATCGAAATATTTTGTAACCAGTCTATTTAAAAAATATTTATTTATATTATTATCTAAACTATGATTTCGTTTTATCTTTTCAAGTGAGCAGAATCTTATGATGTTATGTTTAAGGAATAGGAATCATATATTGAGTGGTTCAATTTGCTTAAGTAATTTCCCATTTATTTTTTTTAAACAAAGCCATTTATATAATTATTTTGATACAAGGACTCCTACAGGAGTATTCCTTTTTATATTCTATGTTTGTAAAGCAAACTTATTTTCAAGGATTATCCTCTATCTTGTATGATAATAGGTTACTAATCCAAGTCATGTTTAAATAGCTATTGTTGTTTAGTGTTAGAGATAACTTTTTCTAGATTATAGAATGGACATATGATTGTGGAAGTGATATGGGAAAAAAGTTTGTTGTTGGCTTTAGGCCTGTGTGAACTGTGCAATGTTTGTTTCATTGTATTCTCCTATTATTTCTATGTTATGAGATGTTATTAGCGTTGATTTAGCTTTAGTCTTGTCTTCACATGATATTTCATATCGTTGGTTATTTAAATGTTTTCCATGATCTGTTGGTCTAGTTTGTAACTATGATCGATCAATTATTTAGTTATTTTTTAGTTTCCTTCTGATATTAAATTATTGATAACGTCAATGCTCAGGATTGAGATTTCTTTCATCCTCATTTTTTGGTTATCTTGAGGTCACGGGACATTTAAATTAGTTATTTTTCTGTTGTTATAAATTCACTCCAAAGCATGAAATACTTCCTTGAATTTCTTCAGGGAGTTTTATGATTGTCTTTGTCATAGGTTTCCTCTTAATACGGGACAAACAGGAGCTCATACAACGCGGGAAAAGGAACTTAGTTTATTATGGCTGATCAGTTAGAGGTTAGTATATGTATTGTTTTCTTTTATTTAGAGTTGTTTGTATATGAATGAACAATGATTGCATAATTGAGACGTTGATTGTCTTTGTCCATTTTCGTGTTATTATCATAACCATATTCATTCAATATTTATTAGTTTAATATTTTTAAACATTAAAAAGAGCACTGTTCATATTTGATCTTGTTCAGAAGCTTTTTCAAACAATTATTTTCGTAAGACTTTATTCAAGCCTCGCAAATTGTATATAATTGTTGTATAGTAAGACTATTATCTCAACATTTTGTAATTAGTATATCAATTGTTAGAATCATAGATTTATATTAGTTTATTTCTTTTTAATTTTTTTAGGACCCTAGTTGGCTAACAGAGCCATTAAACCCTTTAGGTTATATCATACCAAACGAATTCGGTTAATTAGACAACCCTGGTTGGGATCTAACCTTCCATTTGGCGATGTGTCATAAACACCCGTCAACAGGCGTATATACCCCTTCTTCAGAAGTTCTTCAAGTTGCAATTGGAGTTCTTTCAGCTCTAGTGTACTCATTCTGTAAGGATTTTTTGACACTGGAGCTTCTCCAGGCATCAAGTTTATAGAGAAATCAATATCTCTCTTCGGGGGTAGTCCGGGTACCTCCTAGAATATATCTTCAAAATATTTTAATACTTCATGGTCTTCAATAGTTGACACCTTATCCTTAGGTGCCTCTTCCATATGAGCTGCAAATATTTGGCATCCTTTCCTGTAGCACTTCTTCAGCTACATTGTTGAGATTTATCTGATAACAACTACTCTGGGAATTCCTTGGATGGTTCTCCAATTTCCTTCCTCATCTAGGCAAGTGGAATTCCTTGTTACGACAGTCTAATATGGCATGGTTATGGTCCAACCAATCCATACCAATTAGATAGTCATAGGAACCTAAAGGTAAGATGTTCAATTCAGCCCTTGTTCTCAATCCATTCATGTCCATTCAAAAGGACTTAACCAACTCAACAACCTTTCTCTTGGCTCCTGTAGCCAACTACACTAACCAAGATTTTCCATGCTTGCCTCTTGGAAAATGCAAACTTTCCACCATCTTGGGATCTATATAACTATGACTAGCCCCTGAATCAATTAAAATAGTAATGTTTTGGTTGTTGAGCATACCTTCAACTTCAATCATGTGTGATTGAAACTCATCTTGCATGGTGTCTAGTGATGCATAGATCCTTTGTACACTTATGCCCATGTCCTCCATTGTTTCTTCCTATTGAACATTGTGGACAACTCTCACTTTGTGATTTATGTAGGGGAAATCTTTGTACCTATGATTCCCTTTACAACCCCAACATTCCATAGTTGGTTGACTTGGAATTTGCCCACCTACTTCAGCCTTCCTGGGATCTCTAAAATATGGTTGTCATTGAGGACTGTTTCTGAAAAAGGGAGGCTTGTTTCCCTTCTTCCTTTGTTCCATATTGAATTTCTTCTTGTCTTCCCAAGCCTTCCGGAAAGTGGGATTTTCACTTTAATGCTCATATAAGCATTTTTCTCTCCTTATAGTTTCTTCCATAGTCTTAGGATCATCATATTGGATCTTGTCACTGATGGGAGATGGAAGTCCACTTAGACACCTTTGAATTTTGACAGTATCATCTTTGATAAAAGGGACATATTTCAGCAATTCCAAAAACCTTCGTTCATATTCATCAGTGGTCATGCTACCCAGCTTGAGTTCGAAGAAATATTTCATATTTTTGTCATAGTATCTCTTAGTCAAGTATTTATTTTCAAAATACTTCTTGAATTCCTTCCAAGTAACATTTTTCTCTTTAATGTGTTGCACCTACACAAGTTGATCCCACCACATGGATTTCTTTCCTTTCAGTTGATACATTGTAATTCTTCCTTCTGCATGAGAGGAGTAATTCTGCAGTTGGAAATATTTCCTCATGCCAAGAAGCCATGTCTCAACATCTTCCTCCTTCTTGTTCTCTCCATCAAATGTAGGAGGCTCAATCTTTTCATTTATCCTTTCAGTTCATCCACTCCAGATCTCCTATTATTTCTGGTAGGAGATGGGCTTGAACTATTGTGTGCCTTCCTCTTGGAGTGTCCTTGGGAGTGATGATGGTGTCTGCCAACACTCCTTGATTTCCTCTTTTCATCAGGAGACACGTGAATTCCTTATTTACTGGAGTCACTCTCCTTATCCAATTTATTTTCTATCCTTTCCAGGCTCTGTATCAACTTTATATTGAATTCTTCCTATTGTTCCCTGGATTTCATGAGCTTTATGTTATCTACTCGGTGAGTCTGGACATCTTTCTACAATCTTTCAATGATTTTCATCATGTTTACCTCCTTATCTATCTCTTATCCATGCCCATTGGAGTTCGACCCTTCAACTCCCGAATGGACATCCATTCCTCTATATTCATTCTCTGAACTGGAAGCATTATGTGCCTCCTCCATTTCTCTATACTCTGCGACAATTCGGTTCAATTCTGACAATCATTGGCTTTGCAAACACAATGTGCATTCAACCGATTTTTGTAAGGCCAACAGTCCTTAACAAATTCCACAATATTCATAAACCAATCTAATTCAAGAAAACTTTTATATTCCATTTTCTTTCTGAGATCTGCTCTACAATGATTTTTCGGGCACTAGACCCTTTTTATTAGCCCCCAACCCATGTGACCACGGGTTGTGTACAAGAACTAGATCGATATGCAATTATTCGGGCCTCCGGCTTCAGAATTTTTCAAAGCACATCACAACAAATATCTCAGAGCTCTGAATTAACGAACTCGCGAAGTAGGGTGGATCAACAGTCGACAAAAACCCAGAATCCAATGGGTGACACCCACTATGGAACTTTAGGCATCTGAGCTCCAGGACTTCAGAGCTTCAGAGCTTTGGGACCTCAGAGGATTTCACATCTACACACCCCTAACGCCCCAAAATGTTAATCTCCTAACACTTGCATGTCACCTTTGGTGGCGTTAATACGTCTCGTCACCTTGGCATTACGAAAATTTTGAAAGTTCTTCCTTTCATTCCCTTATGAACCATTCTTTCGGAGTGTCAAGTCTCTGGACTTCACAACTGGAGCCACGCATCCACTGGGACCCACTGTTTCTGTACTTGAACTAAAATACCAAATAGTCACATCACTTAACGACTTTAAAATTGCGGAAGCATGCATCTACTGTTTGGAGTAACCCGCCTTTCGTCCCGCAATTCCTCTGACGTTGACACGTAACCCCCCAAGAAAATCGTGGTTTGGATTGCGGGACCACCTTGAGAAATTAATTCCCATGCAATTTGGGTCCCCACAATGCTTCCTGGTCGTCAATCTTGATGTATTGTGATCAATGCCAGTGTGGGTCCGCCGAACTTTAACTATGTCATGTAACCTCAGGGCCCACATAGTACAACTGTCAACATATCGGGTGGGGGCATGTGGAAAGTATAGGAGAGGTCCATGTCACCTCCAGGTGACATCATCATTACTCACCACTTTGACTCTTCAGGCTTAGGAGCTTCAGACTTCGGTAGTTTCAACTCCTCTACGCTCGCTTTTTCCTGGAGAAATTTTCCTCGAAGTTCACGATCTACCGATGCATGTCCTCCTTCATTATCAAAGGTTATAAGTGACTTTGACACTTTGGGATTCAGGAGTTTCAAACTCATAGCACTTTCCTCCTCACGAAGTACTTCCACCCAACATATACGATCTCTTGACGCGTGCCTCCCCCTTGATCTGACGACCACTACCCACTTTGACCCTTTGGGCTTCGGGAGTTTGTCACACTCCACACTTGAAATCCTCTGAAGTGACTTTCCCCGAAGTCTCATATCTGTTGACACGTACCCCTCTGTGACCAATGGTCAGGATCTACTTCAGCTATTTCACTTTTTCCTCAATCACATAACTTTTGAAGTGCTCTCGCTTCAGAGTTGTGGATCTTGAACCAACTGTCAACCTGGATCAGACCAATGTCGATCCTTTGTGCTCAGATCTGATGGCTCGGGATCTATTTCCTTCTAAGCGCTCTCATTTTCTTTCCTGGACATGGATCTAATGGTCTAGACACCTTCCAACAATAGATCTGACGATTTTTGTCACTCCTCCTCCCGAACTTCGTTTCTCGAACCACTTTCTCCTTAGAGGGTTTCTTCAACACTTAGTCTACTTTTGGATCTATGCACTTCTTGCACCATATCTTCACCTCCCTTCACAATAAAACTCAAGCTATTTCTCCCGATATTTTTGAGTCAAAGACTCTGTCGACGCACTCCTTGCACCCAGGGACTCTCTGAACCTCGAATTTTGTCCCTTTCGACAACAATTCACTATGAAATATTTGTCTCGTTAACCACTAACATGGTCCATCCAATATTAGTGTCGAAACGATGGCTTTGATACCAATTTTTAACTTCCCCGGCCATCAACACCACTACCAGGCAATGCTACCCAAATACCTTGTCTTTAACAACTAGCTCTGATACAAAAATGTAACGTCCCCGACCATCAACACCATTATCAGGAAACGCCACAGAGGAACATACATATATATAACATACATATAACATGCATTTCTAATGAATTTAAAAAAAATAACACAGAGTTACTGCTATCATATAGATTCAAATGGAATTGATAGTAATTCCTACATGCAACGGAACACATGATAACATTCAAGAATCACATACATGTGTAACATACATAATTAAGCATGGGAATGATACTTATATTTTAACTGGAGTAAAAACCACCAAATGTATCCAGACCTTCCACGAACCTCCTAGCCTTAGACCGCACTTCTCATCACTCTCAATAGTAGGTCACCCTTGAGTTGGGACTAAACTCCACCGACAAGGGATTCCTAGGCTAGGCAAGGTCAATAGGAAAGTCACACGGTTTAATAGGAAGGCTTCTCTCCTAGGAGTAACTTACACCCACTGCTCACAGACTATCATTCCCCACATGCATGTCCCACCCCAGGAGTATACACCTTCATTGTCACACAATCCATCAACTGCTCCACCTCCCTTACCTTGGGCTTCAACAACAGGCCGGACCAGAATTCTCAAAGCTCTGTAGCAGCTACGAGACTCCCTCCAGGAGAAATCAATTCCTCAACACACTCTCTCACCTGGAGAGAGTTGCTCACAGGCCTGAAAACCTACTTCTTCAAACCACAATAGCTAAGTCGGGTAAGGGAAGGAATGACTCGGTAATTTATAGATGTTCAAAATGGTCATGGGTTCAACAATGGCGAAAATGGTTGGTTGTGGCTTTCTCAGTGCATGAGTGAGATCGTGAGGAGAGACAGGAAGACTGGTCTAGCATAGCCAATATGATCAAAGCATGAGAGCCGAAACTCTCTGTGTGAACCTCCCTGTGTGAGTGAGTCCCCCCCCCG
>CBVK0100099947.1:0-22063 GCA_900067695.1 Picea abies
GCGACAACTTGTCCACCCCCAAGCACTTGACATGTCAGGACGTGGTACATGGGGTTTGAGTTCGCAATCACCGTGGTGGTGCGTAGTAAGATGTAATGGCAGAATCTTTGGACAGTAATGACGGATGCCAGAGCCAATTTCTCTACATGTGAATATCAGAGTTCAAGTCCAGATAGACTCTTGCTCAGATAATACATCACATGTTCTTGACCACTGGGGTCCTCCTGAACTAACACCATCGCAATAGTGGAAGTGGAGGCGGCTAAGTAAAGGATGTAGTCCNNACACCATCGCAATAGTGGAAGTGGAGGCGGCTAAGTAAAGGATGTAGTCCTTTGTATACTCTGGAGGTTGTAACAAAGGTGCATGGGTCAGAGCATGTTTGAGAGCATCAAATGATCATTGAGCGATGTCATCCCAGATGAAAGGGGTGTTTTTCTGTAGTAACTGCATGAATCCTTTATTTATCTCAGCGTAGTTACAAATAAAATGGTGAAGGAAGTTTGCTTTGCCTTGCAAACTTTGGAGTTGGGTTAAATTGGTAGGTGGGGGTAAGGCTAGAATAGCCTTGATCTTTAAGGGATCCACCCTAATCCCATCTTAGAGACAATAAAACCAAGGAGTCGATCGGATTCGACAGCAAAAATGCACTTATGTGGATTCAAGTGGATACGGTAGAACCGACATCGAAGAAAAATAGCCTGTAAGTGATCAACATGATCGGATCGATTGGATGAGTGGGCAGGTAAGTCGTCGAGGTAAGGTTCTGCAATATGCTTGATATCATGGAAAGCGTATGATGTGGCCCACTGGAAAGTAGCACCAGAATTTTTGAGACCAAAAGGTAGCTTTCGATAGGAGAAATTTCCCCATGGGTAGATGAAGGTTGTCTTATGTTGATCAACAGGTAAGATTTCAATCTGGTTATACCCAGAGAAGCCATCCATGAAAGAGAAGTTTATGCTCCCATAATTATCAATGATTTGGTCGATGAAGGGCATAGGGTAGTTGTCCTTTGGACAAGCTTTGTTGAGATCCCGATAGTCAACACAAACATGGATGGTCCCTTGTTTCTTGGCAACCGGAACAAGGTTGGAGACCCATTCCGTCAAAGGGACAGGATAGATAAAGCTAGATTTTAGAAGTTTCTCAACTTCTGCATTTATAGCTGCGATTTTCTTGGGATGAATCGGGTGGAGTTTTTGTCAAACAGGTTTCGCACCAGGGTAAGTCTTGATTCATGCACGACGATCGAAGGGTCAATCCCTGGCATTTCCTCGTAGCTCCAAGCAAAGACATTGCGGAATTCTTTAAACAAAGTGATGTAAGAGACCACTTCTTCGGGTGTGCAATTAGCACCAAGGTTAATGTTTTCCACAACACCTTCTTTGATCGAAATATCGATAAGGATTGTGGTAGAGATGTTACCCATATTCCCCTCAGAGAGAGTTTCTTGTGTGAGGATGGGAGATTGCGGAGCATCGATAACATCGGGAGGGAAGACAGAGTGTATGTCTTGGTGGATTTCTTCCAAAGGAAAAACAAAAGAGGATCGATGATGGTTATCATCCCAAGGTATATCGTAAATACTAAGAATTTCCATAATAGATTCGTTAGAAGGGAAAATTTGGGAAATGTAATCGATTGCAGACGATAGGGAATCCAACCATGAAGGCATCAAGTAGGCATCAGGTGCCAATGAATGTGGGTTGTCCAGAGAGGGAGAGGCAGATTGAATGGATATGTATGTGGCCTCGGCTGGGCTAAGTGGCATAGTGTCATTGAGTACATCGAATTCCATAGGACTAGGTACAACCCAAGGATCAGATGATTCCAAGGATTGATAAGGCATAGTCGAGATCATATTGAGAGTGGAAATATGATGCGTGGTGGGTGGAAGTGATGTAGGGAAGGTACCGATGAGGCTAGAATCTTTCAACAAGCCAATACCAGCGCTTTCATACATAATTGGGTGGTCTCCTAGAAAAGGAATGTTGTTGGTGACAGGGGCACGAGCATTGGGTGTGTAGAAATCGAGTTGATTGATAGTGACAATTTTTCCTTGATGGGGGAATTGTACACATCGAAACATTGATGAGGCGATGGCAGTCATAGCATAGAACCAACTTCTTCCAACTAGTAGGCTGTAATCGAGGGGGGAATTGACCACCTCAACATCAACGGTAACAGTTTTTCCGCCCAACTGAATGGCTAAGGATTGTAAAATTTCTCGTGGATGAAAACCTCGCCCATCGAAAGTGCATAACATCATAGGGGATTTGTTAAGGGTAGGTGATTTTAAGCCTTTCCAACAAACTAAAGACATGACACAAGTAGAGGCTCCCTCATCCAAGATAGTTTGGTGGATTTGTTGATTGTGAACAACAACATCGATATGGAAAGCTAGTTGGTGAGAGAGTCGGGGTTGATGATCATCCAGATTAAACGTGAGGTTATTTGATGACTCAAGATCGAAAGCACCGATAGCAGCTAAGAGCGTTCTACATTGGCTGGGATAGTGTTGTAGAACTTCCAAGGCGGACATAGCACACGACGCTTGAGCCAAATCTTCAATGATGTTGTAGTTTTGGGAAGCCCATGAACTAGGATTAAAGGTATATTTCTGGATAGTGCTCTTAGGAGGGTGCAAGATGGATTCAAAAGAAGGCTTATCGATCTGGAGTGGTCTGAACGGAGGGCTAGCAGAGGGAGGACTAACGGAAGATGGTAATGGGTCTAATACGAAACCATTAGTAGTCTTCATCTTATCAGGTTTAATCAGTGTGTCATATGTCGTAGTGTGAGTGGTCAGATTAACCCCATTAAACATGTAAATGTGGGCACTTGTCGAGGCCTCATCATGGGATTGGTTGGAACTGCCCCCTGGAGTGGGGGTTTGAGCAACCAAAGATTGTTGCTGTGGGAAAGGCTGAGTAAGCACAGTGGGTTGAAAATTTCCCTTAAATATCTTAGCCACTTCATTGAGATGTGGACAGTCTCAGGTGTAGTGATCATCACCACAAATGAGACATGGGAATTTCAATTTTCGTTGTGGTTGTTTTCCAGCAGCAGGGATTTGAGGTTGATTTTTGGGTTGTTCATTGTTGTTGTTTTTCTTTGGTTTATTTCTTGCTTTCTTCTTTCCCCCAGTTTGTTGTGAAGGGGTTGATTGGACCACATTCGCCTCAGAGACCTAAGTTTGAGGGGGGGTAGAATAGGGTGCAGTCGAACTGGGAGCAGGCATCATAGTGGACCACTGGATTGTTCCAGTCAATTGGGTTTTGACGGAGCCAATAACTCCATCCGTGTACGAGGTAGACGATGGTTTGGATGGGTCATTGGTGGCATGGGTAGAATTTGGTATCAACTTGTATAGAGTACCAGATTGTGAATAAACTAAATCTAAGTACTGATCTTGGGCAATAGCTTCTTCCTCAGTGACTACACCACCCATGGCAACATCATGAGTGATCTGGGGTAACAATGATTTGGTGAACCATTCTGCTAATAATTGGTCAGGAATGACTGCTTTGATTAGCCTTCGTCGTCATCTCCATTCATGAATATGATTGGAGATATGGACAGAGGTTGTCTGATGAAGGGAGGTCAATAGTTCAATACCCGTCTCGTATCGAATGGGTAGTTGGAAGTGTGTGAGGAAGGACATGGCAAGGGAGTTGAAATCATGGAAAGAAGCACATAGTAGTTCAATATACAACTTTGCTGCAGAACCTGTAAGCATTCATTGGAAAAGACACAAACATATAGAATCGTCCATGAGGGATTTGGATGAACACCACAGATGGAAAGTCATCACATGGTTGTTTGTGTCTTCTCTGGACTTTCCGTTGAATTTTGGAATATCGGAAGGAAGTTTAGCTGGAATAGCTGGCCAAACCGGAGAATGAAAAATGGGATCATTCGTTAATCGAGACAAGTCTGGAAGATCTAGGGTTTCTAGGAAAGGTATTTGACGGTTAACTTGTGGGTAATGTTGGTGTGGCATAGGGACACCAGTAGGGCCATACACTGGGTTATGCAGATAATTGTAACTAGTGGGCCCTCTTGTATAGGGTTGGTGTTGACCAAGGTACACAGGATTTGAGGTGTTTTGAGAAGCATGTGTGAGCGGGGGATAACCGGATGGGTTTTGAGGATTATAAGCTGGATTTGGCGTTTGTCCATAAGGAGGTTGTTGTGGAGCTTAAGGATTGTGTCCCCCTGAGAACTATGGATTTCCTGGAAAAGGGATGTTCCACAGATTGGGTGTGGCAGACACATTTTGTCCATACGGTTGATGGTAGGCTCTATATTGAGGCTACCCCCCAGCATGAGGGTGCCCTCCAAATGGAAATTGTCCTCCGGTGGGAGGATTCCCCCTAGCTTGAGGTAGAGTTCCCGGAATTTGAGAACCAGACATAAATGAATGACCGGTACCACTGAACGGATTAGGACCACCAAGACCGGTTCCTCCGAGTTGTTGGATAGGTATGGAACTTCTCACCATAACTTGGGTAGTAGTGGTAGTGGAAGAATTCAGTGCTCTATACCCAAAAGGGAGTGATGATGAAGGTCTAGGAATTACAGGTGTGCCAATTACATCTTGGCTAACCACCGCATTACCGGCAGGAATAGTCAGAATGTGAGGGACCATTGTAGACTGGGCCTTCTAGAGAGGGAAAGTAGACCTTGGGCCAATAGATGATGTGTTCGGACCAACGGACGGTGTGCTTGAAAAAGCAGTAGTACCGGTAAAATGGTTTAAAGGTACAGTGTAGGTGATAGGCACGTTGACACCTATTCCTGCTCCATAAAGATCCCACACCAAGCACGGTGGACTTTGAACAATGTCTGCGGTCCAAAAGGTGTCATCAGCTAAAGGGTTTGAATGAGACCTAGTCGGAATGTCAGAAGGATTGACGACGAAAAATTCACCAATTGAATTCAATTGGAGGACACGTCGTTCATATCCCTCTGGAATGCGAAAAGCTTCCAGAGACTCTGAAACAATTCGAAAACTCTCTAAAGGAGTGGGAACTTCTTCTTGGGAAGTTGTAGTGTCTTGAACCTCTCTCTATTGAGGAGATTCCCCCATAGAATGAGGGGGTAAAGGGGTGTTCCCTTCCATATTTTTTGGAGGAAGTCCTTGTAGCCTCCACGAATGATGTGGAGGGTCGATGTTGGTGAAAAAGAGTCGGTGAAAAATATCTATGGCCAACTAGAGAAAAGAAACAACATATGCTAATGAAAATCTAGGAATCAAAACCAAGCAAACAGGAGCTTCTCTCGATGACCGTACTAGTTGGTGATGAAATCCAATGTCATGTGATCAAGTCAAGAAGGGGCAGGGATATGGTGGAACAATTACAATGGTGACTTGCTTAACAGACTTATGCCTTGGTGCAAGCTTCCATGCAGTAATTGTGGATTTACCCTCCAAGGAGCCCGATTGAGTTTGACCAATGTCTGCTCCAGGTACAATGAGACTTCCCTTCACTGTCACCTTGTGTAAAACTCTAAAGATTATGGCCACTAAGTTTACCAATTCGTAGTCAACCCCCGGGCGGGAATAGTCGATAGTCCAGTCCGAACATACGGGCAAGGTATCTAGCCCGAAATCAACTTGAAAGGATTCCACTCAATAATTGTGGATTTACCTTTAAGCAATCCCCATAATATGATCTGACCACTACAATCAGTCAAACCATGGAGGGATAATCTCTGTAGCTCTCCCGAATGCGACCTCGTGCGTAACCCCTATGTGAGAGGGGGATCTCAGGCAGACTTATACGACAATTGGATTTGACTCTCCCTAACTTAGGATGCTACTGTTTGTCTGGGTAACTTTGGAAAGTTATGCTCACAGCCTAATCCAAAGTACTAGTCCTAGTATACTATTGGTGGAGGATCCTAGAAAAGAAAATGTTCTAGATAGTTTTTAATTAGCGTTCATTTTATGGATGTTCTTTACTCAAAAGGGGTGCATGGAAGTGAAACAGATGAAATGATGACTCAGTCCCCAATAATTCATCAAATATGATAAGAAGTCATTTCTTTTCGATGAATACCTATCTAAGGGAGAGAGAGAAAATTCTTTTCACTAACAATCACTAATAAGGAATGTCCTCAAACAAATTTTCTTCAATCAAATCCGATGCGGTGCTAAATTTCTTTTGAAAATGCCTTCTATATGAAAAATCAATCATGAAGATGTCTCTTTATTGTTTGTATGTGAATAATGATTAATTCGACACAACACTTTTCCTGCTAATTAACCTTTTGAACCAAGGACACTCAGACAAGCATAAGCAGGTTGTATACAAACAATACATCCTCTTGTTGTGATCAAAAACAAGAAGAAAAAGAGAAGGAAAAGACAAAGAAAAATCAAGAACTTCACACCAAAAGAAATGTCGAAGAACAATGACCTTAACTAAAACCAAATGGAGAGATTCGTAGGCTTCTGATGTCCTTCACCAGAGTTTCTTGCTCAGTCAAAGAGGAGAGAAAGACAATGCATGGGTTTCAAAACTCCAAATCAGTAGAAAAACTCAAAAATAATGAAAGAAGATACAAAATCAAAAAAGCAAGGTATTTTGTTCCTCAGAAATAAAGATGTCAAAGTTGAATGGGAAGAAGCATTGACTCTCAGAGAGGCTCAACAGGTGAAACACAGAGATTAGACCCTAAAAAGAGAAATTCTGGAAAGTTTTTTGGCCAAAAGAGGGTTGGCGCTCTGTTGTAAAGGGAAAGGAGCATTATAGCACTCTATGTAAGGCACTTAGGGAGCGTTGGTTCTCTGTTAACACAGACACAGGGGCGCCAGGTTTAAAAACTCTTAAAAATGTTAAAAAAATCCAAAAATTGCAGTCTAGTCTTGTCAATCAAGCTGAGTGTGATGGGGTAGGGAGTCAATCAACTCATGAAATCAATCAAAAAGGGGTGAACCAGGTCTGAAAACAATCACGGGGTAAGATAAGTTCTATGAGGAGAAATCAAAACAAAAATTTTCGATTCGAGGACTCCCCAATGGAGTCGCCAGTTTCTGTTTTAGGAAAATCTCCCTGCGGACAGGTAGATTGCCTCAAAGAGCTAGACTCTTAACTCTAAGACAGAAAGTTCTTAACATGGACACTAACGTCCTTTATGATCTATATAAACTAATTCACGAGGAGGAAGGAGAACAAAAGTACCTTTTTATCGACGTTTGTCCCTGCACTCTTCGAGTTGAGCTCCAATCGTTCGCTCCTCGATGAGCCCTGTAGACAAACAACAGTACGACCACTTCCTTCTCTATTGATATTAGCTCAAAATAGATCTATCTATCCTAGACAAGTTCATATGAGATTAAACATGAACTAGAAAGAAACAAGCCAAGCATGTCATATTAATGAGAACAATGACAGAAGTAGCTTACAACCGTAGATGCGAATGCGATATCTTCATCAAGTCCCCTTTGTCCAACCCTTTCTCAAAATATCCGCGATCTATATGATAGCATCTTTGCTGATAACTCTCCTCCAGTTCACTGTGTGTTTCCTATGAGATCATAGGTTTCATGCTAGCAATTCTTCCCCCTTTCCACCATCATAGATTCTGCTTATATAGGTTAAGAGAGGCTTAACCTCTTGAGGTATATTTAGGATAGGTTGAGGAATTCCCTCCTTAGATCAAGGATCTTATGATTGGACCAATAATTTGAATGCAATTGCCTTCCAAAATTGAAAGATCCTCCCCTTATTCTTCTCAACAAATCAACCACTGCCCAGATTAGACAGTGCTCCCTCAAAAGGGGCATCAAGGCACTATAACGCTGCCTAGTAGGCTCAAGGGGAGCGCCATCACTTCAATGGTTTGTAGCGCTCCTTCAGAGGGGTGATTTGGTGTTATAACACTCCCCACTACCTTGTGGGGGAGCACCAGTGCTCCTAAGGGTGCCATAGGGGAGTGCTCTCCCTCAAAACCCTAATTTAAGAGCTCCTTTCAGGTGGTAAGAGATTTTTGACTTCATTTGATCATTCTCCTTCCTCCAAATCAAGTGCCTAAGGTATTTTGAGTGTCTCCTTAATGTCGCCATCATGGAAGTATGCTTTGTTTGACATTTGCAACACTTGTGAACAACATGCGAGACTTGTGATAGTTGTGAGGAACATGCAACACTTGTGACACTTATCGAAGCGAGCAATATTGAGGTGTAGCAGGGTTGTTGTTGATTTTCTTGTACCATTTGATCGAAAATGTGCCAAAAATTTTCAGGAGGTTCTTGATCCAGATATTCTATTTGAAATTATTGATTATTTGGTCTTCCAAGGAGTTTGAATGCACTCCCTTTATCTGGGATTTCGGATATGCCTCCTTTCACAGGAGACTTAGGATCAGGTGGTGGTGGTGATGGGTATGCCTTGGCAAGCCCGCTAGTTTCTCCTATTCCCTCCTCCAGATTATTAGATCTTCCCTCTTCTAAGGGGTTGAGCGGTGGGAGATCTGTATTCTGGAATCTCTGCTCAGTCCCTTCAGATTTGCTATGAATCTCAGTGTGGGCCGTAGTTGGTGAAACTACTACCTGAGGGATTTAGGTAGGTCCTTTCCTAGGTCCAACCAAAGCTTGAGATTCACCCTTTTTGATGATTTTGTCTATGAAAGTGCTTCTTCCAGGGATCACCGAAACCTGGGTTTCGATAATTTTTGGTGGGGTTTTTGGTTTTTCAAGATCCTTTTTTCTAGTCATACACACTTCACACAACAACAAAAGAAATTTCAACAAAAGAAAGCACCTACAAAGCCTCTTAAGTGTCAACTGGAGGTAAGTGTTGGCATAATCATTTTACTTATTACCTGTGTAGGTTCTTACCTTCTGTCTTCAATACCTAGTTCTCCAGAGACACAACCTATGCTACCTTTGACATTCTCCCCGACAACGGTGCCAAAATGTTGGTGTCTAAAGATGTCCTAAAAACAACCTTAGTTTAACATTAATTTATCAACCCGAAGATTCATCTTTTATCTCAAGAATTTCAGCAAAGTCTATGTAGGTAGCCTAAAATCATGTAGCTAAACCAAATATGAGTTCATCAACAATCAAGTTCCTCAAACGTTCACCAAAGATTCTAAGAACTAAATGGAATTGAAATCTGATTATGAAGATGATGTGAAATGGAAAGAAACTAATTAATCTATTGAATTCACTTAACTAGAAAGAAGTAATTGAATCTAACTAAGGACTTGCAAAATTAACTATCAATTATGAATTCTGGTTACTGGAAAGGAAATGACAAATTACTCTATCTGTGGAAAGAAACAACAATTATAATCTAATCGAAAGGGACAGCTAATGTAACTTTGCCAAAAGGAACAACTATTGTAACTTTAACTGAAAGGAACAACTATTGTAACTTTAACCAAAAGGAACAACAATCATAAATCTAAGGAAAAGGAACAATGTGGATGAAAATGTGAGGAACTGTCAATCAATAACTTCAGAAATGGAAATCATAATAGCAATCATTAATAACTAATCGAAATGTTTGTCTTCTATACACAACCAATCATAAAATCATTAACACACTTATGCATTTATCCTTGGCTATTGTAAAAGAGATTTGAATCATAAAATGGAAATCAAACTTCGAATTGATACAATTACAGAACAAGACAGTAGCTCATTTAGACTGGGCCCTCGGTCTTCAGAAGTACTGCTATGAGAAACTCAGAGCATGAAAATGATAAAAACACTCAAAAATTTCATTAATTCCATGGCTAGTAGAACATTTATAAAAATTGCTTGCGCAGAACAATTCTGGATCTAATTACTTGAATGCGTTTTTTGCTATATGTTTTTTTGGATCTATTACCCTCTTATATATTACAATAGTTTGGGTAAATCAAGCTATCCTGAGGATCGAAAGATCCCCGGGATTTCTTTACTATTATAAAATTACAATATAGAAAATACATTATCTTCAAACTACTTTGCGCCTAAAAAGACTTCGACCTCCAATAGCTCACGCATAGCCAAAATCTCTTTGGTTATCTTTGACAATTATTTGTCCAATTCTACAACAAAATCAAACCATTCCAATCATAATTTAGAATCTATTTAATAAAACTTTAATAACAACCCTAAGAGACATATTAATCATATTATTTCCTATCTATCCCTAACTATCTAAAGAATCAATCAAAATCATATCATGAACTGTGGGAAAAAGGAAGATATTTGTACCTTTTTCGTAACCCAACAATATGGAGAAGAGTGGTGAAAAGAGAAGAAAAGGTTAAGTGTGGAGATGGAGGGTGAGGGAAATAAGTGATGAGAATACTTAACCAAAATTTGAAAAAAGATAGAAGAACATAATACTTAGAAAGATTCTTCAAAATTGGATCTATGGACCAGATCTTGAATAAATTAAGCATACAAAAATAGATTTTTGATTCGAAAAATGTGTGGAGAAAATAAGACAGAGGGTTGCAGAATGAACTTATAAAATTTCAAAAATGTCTTCTTTTGATATCAAGGATTTTATGAATCCAAGGAGTGGGAAAATATAGATGACCAAATTTTGGTCAAAAACTGGCTCCAACTGTGGGACAGTGATGCCCTGTGGGTTGTTGAGAACACCAGAATCTCAATACCAATTACCTTCTCCATTGGGCTATGGATTCATCTTATAATTTCAACATCCACTTAGAAATTTCCTTATTGCGAAAAACTTTTGCTTAAGAAATAAATTATGTACATACATGATCTACCTACCCTAACTTACTTGAAAGAAAGGGGCACCTTAGGTGCAGGAAGATTTCCAATGGATCCATTCAAGCACTGATCTGATTTGTGGAATGAACTCTAAAATTCTAAGATATGTTGAGACTTGTACCAATTAGTCAGGGGCACTCTCAATATGTACTGGAGAAAAATTATACCAAGTATGGTAAAGATTTGATTGCGTTGTTTGTCCAACAATGCTCTGGAACCATAATTCAATAAAATCAATTCTTTATCGAGGAGTTTTTGACATAAAAACACATTCATCCTTTTCTTTATTTACAACCACTTCTAAGGTTCTTGATTCATCAAAAATCTCTTGAAAATATTTTTTTTTCTTGTAAAGGTGATCATGTTCATCATTCTTCACAAGATTAATTTCCTCCATCAATTCTTTTTGTTGCAAGTTCTCTTGTGATGTTTCATCATCTATTACAAGGCTGGAATCTTCTTGTGTATTTGGTGGAGGCTCCTCAATTTCATTTTCTAATTTGTTGCTCGAAATGTCTTCATATGGAGTATATAGGAGACTGAATTTTTCTTCCTGTAATTTGGAATTTTCATCTTCCTTTTCAGAAACATGACTTGAATTTGAAATTTCATCCACTCTTTGATTAGATTCTTCTTTAAAATTGGTGACTTTGTTATCATCCTTCCAAATGGGAGAGGATGGGTCAGAAACAACATTTAAAACATCAACAAAAACATCTGAAAGTAATAAAGAGGGCTTCAAAATAATAATCCTTTTTACAATAAAACAATATTGAAGGAGGGCTTCAACATAATAATTAAATTGTGTTCAACATCACACACAATATTCTTAATATTATATAAATGCATCCATATATTATTTATGAGAAATATGAGAGAATGATTTGATCATCTTGTTGTTCCTGAGTTTATACTTTAAGGCTGTAAAGTATACCATCAAGCCATTCGTAAAGGTAAAGATAATTAAAGGATAAGAATCAAAGAGAAGTGTAAAGCAGAATCAGTTTCTCAACTGTCTCTGTCTAGCTTCCCCTTGTTCTTGGATGTTGATATCTCTCTCAATAGCAGCCCATGAACATTCTAATTCAACCCAGTTAGTTGTTGTTTGCAGGATAATATTTAATAGGTTTAAAGCAATACTAGTTTGATCTTGAAGGCCAGGTTCTATGTTGGGTAGTCTGCTATTTGGGACAGCCATGGAGAGTAAGATTTTATTTAGTTGTGAAAGAATTCGATAAATTGTTACTTCAGTTTTTAAGAGATGAGAATAGGAAAAATAGTTTTAAAATTCAAAATAATAACATAAATACAGTTGAGCCCGTTTCCTGGACTTGTAACAATTTGAAAATCGTAAAATAACAAAGAAATATTACTGAAAAATATGAGCCTTTAATCACGAAAGAATCTCATATTGTAACAAGAAATAAAGAAGAAAATGAGATTTTTAATGAAGCGTTAAATATCATGGTTCAAATGATCTACAGGTCTTAAAATTACTGATAACAATTTCAGAGGAAAAGCTGTAAATAATTTGATAACCAAATCAATCTAAATTATAAAAGATGTATAAAATAAACTTCAAATTAATCATTCATTAGAGAGACATTGAAAAAGAAACATAGAAAAATATGGTAAACAAGGTTAATGAACACAGAGCTACAAGTTGGCAGAATTCAGAATCTCGTCCGTTTCGTATATCATAGTGGATTGGAAAATTTTTAATACAATTGGCTCTCTCCAAAAAAAAAAAAGCCTCTTTCTCAGTCTTCTAAAAATACATTTATACATGATCATCAAATATTTTCATGTTGGTGATTAACCAACTTCCTAAGACTATGGTTACATGGATGAACAATGTCAAACCGTTTACATTTCTTTTCTAACTGCTTTATAATTCTGATGATGAAAATATTCAAAAGAGAACTTTTATGTTTGTGTTGACGAACTTCCTTCTTCTGCCTCCAGACAGTGAATACACTTTCCCAAAAACTTTACCAAAACTCTAGGAACATGTGGTATCTCCTTTGCTTCAAATATGAAGAATCTTTTCTGTAATTCGGGCAAACGATCTTCTATTATCTTCCTTGTGAACTTAATAGTTTGCAAATTTAAGTTTGGTATCACTATCCATTTGTCGATTTCGAAGATATTGATTACCTTAATTTTTGGGATTTCTACCTTCATTTCCTCCAAATATTCCTTGAACCTTAGCTGATGCTTGACAATGTTGATCTCTCCTAGTAACCCAAGACAATCATTTTTTCCAATATTCAATGAAGTCTTTTCTAAGAGGTCAAAACTCCCTTGACAATCATCATTGACATCTCTGGCTATTCTTTTATTTTCAACCAGGTCTGCTTCCCACACTTTGAGTATTACATCTTCTTTAACCTATTCTGAAATGGATAGTTTCTGAATCTTTCCGACCTCTTCCTTTGTTGAAAGGGCTACTACTTTTTGGAAAGTCATTCTAGCTGCTTTCACTTATCTTTCTTTCTCGAGAACATTCTCCAAAGATTTATTTGTTTCCTGAAAGTAATTCTGGATAACTTCCATATTTAAAAACACTTTCTGTTGTTCCTCTTCTATTTTCAAATGTATTCCCAATACCTGAGCTTGGAAAATTTCAAGTTCTACCACTTGATTTGAAATAGAACTAATCTTATCTTGCAATTGTTTATTTGCTTCTTCTTGCTTTAGGACCTATGCCTGGGTGACCTGTATTATCTGATTTGCTTCCTCTAAGATTGTTTTCATTTTCTGAATCTCTTGAATATATTTTAATCTAGCTTGTTCTAGACCTTTTTTTATTTCCCAATTGATATTTCTTTCGTTTTCTTTCAATTTATCCTGTAGTTGAGCTATCGTTTGGTCTTTTTGTTCCAGCATAGTTGTCAAATTGCCCACATAATATAAATTTTCCAATGCTATAGCTCCCATCGTGCTTGTTATCTCTGTAGCAAATTCTCCATCTTTAAGTTTCTTTCCATCTATAATGACCCTCTTATTTTTAACCATACCATATCCTCTTGGATGGATTTCCTATTTCAAGATTTCCCTTCTCTTTTTACTGAAAAAATAATCTAATGAAGGAATTTCATCCCTAGAAATTGGCTCCAGATCACTGACATACAGAGCTCTCTCGTAGGGGTTTCCATAAGTGGACTGCAATGGAGTCAAGGAAGTAATGGGACTTCCAAGTTCTGTTGATGCTATTCCTCCTGCCTTTTCTGGAACATCCTTAGGGATTTCTGGGGATTTTTCTGGCTCCTTTCCCTTCCCTGCCTCTGATTCTTTTGTCTGGTAAATTTATGTGTCTTGTGAAGGTATTCTAGTATCCTTCATCTTGCCTTTAGTATTTACTTTGTCCTGTATATTTGTTTCAAAGCCTGGGGGAGGCCCTTGCTGCTCTAGAGGTGACGTCGTAGCTTTTCTCTGCAAAATTTTGGGTAAACAGCTTCGCCTATGGCTCTGGAATGACGTGAAACCAATCTGTGAATCAGGTGGCAGGGCCTGTACCTTGTTCAATACCTCTTCATAGGATTTAACCTACTTGAATAGGTCATCATAAACAAATGTTTCATGCTCATAGGATTTTAAATTACAATGCATCAAATGTTTGCTTACTAATTGATAGGGGTCATGCTTTCTATGTTCAACATCTACCAATTTTACTTCTTCTAGTGATTCAGCCTCTACTTTAGAATGGCCTAGATTCAGTAATGAAAATTTCCCGATATGTACAGGGAAAGTTGGCCATGACTTCTTCTGAGCTACCTTTAGCTCTAATCCAATGTCACCTTTTACTATCTGGTGGGCTACCTCTCTACACACCAATCTATCTGGCATGAATTTAGGGAGTGCATGAGGGGGAATAGAACAACCATAAACCCTAATGTAGGAAAAATTCTCGTCAATGAACCAGTCGGCTATTGCTTTAGGATTTTCTGTGACTGTATTAGAAAGGTGAGGAGGTTCACATCCAAAAAATATTTTATGCAAAGGATTTATAACAAAATGACAAAGTTCATAAAATGTGTCTTTAGCATTTTCTTCCCAAAGGGCAGAATGATATTCATGAATGGGTTTTGGATAGGTTATGTTCCAACTCCAATTCATTAAGGGAAAAGGAGTCACATAGCAGATTTCATCCATAATGTATGTTGACATGTAAAAGGCCACTGATTGTCCCTTTTATTTTGCAACTTTGTAGTTTGAGATTTCTTGTGTTAGGTTATCCAACAAAATCTTTCTCTAGTTAAAAGCATACCCTTCTGAAGCTTCTTCCAAAAAGGGCACCCAATCTGCTTGAAAATGGCAGGGATCTTTTCTCCCGAAAAGTCTACATAGCATAATCGCTACGTAGACCATGTATGCATTCAAGGATGTGGTAGCATAAACCCCATGGGTATCGGCTCTAAATTTTGATAGACACCTCCACCATTCTCTAATCATATCAGGATAAGTCTGGTCTACCTCAGTGCATTCTTTCCTCTGAAACTCTGCTAAAAACTAGGCATTAAAAGTATGTTTAGGATTTGGCGAGAGTTTATACATTACTTGTATGTGCTCTAGCCTAAATGAGCCGACGATGAATCCTTGATCGTTTAAGATGCTCCTCATCGGGATATCGACCTTTTCCAGGGCCCAACTGATCATATCATTGTATGCCACAAGACGAGGGCACACAACGATCTTATGAAGGTCTGATTTAGCTATGTCTCGATAGTGATTCTCAGAATCAGGATGAGCATTCTTGAGTTCACATTCTAGAAATTCAGAGAGTTGAGTCCAAGATTTTATGGAGTCTATAGCATGTGGTGTGGTGTCGGAGATGATAGCTCCTTCCTCTGTATCTTCACTCTTCTTCAGTTCCTTTTTCGGTGCCATGACTTTACATTAAATGGAAACCCTGTCACAGAAAATGAATGAATGAGCTCAGTTGAGTGTTTCTTGCGCTTGATAAAATGAAAACACAGACATTCAAATGCTCTTTTAATTCATTTAAAAAATGACGGGATTGACGCAACTGACAAGAATTCAAGGCATTTAATGCGGAAGATATTTTACTGAGATACACATTAGTACCACGTATCACCAGTGATTCATTATTTAAATGGCCGTATTTTAGCGCCTTTGGATTTTAAAGAAAACTCAAAACATTTTACTCAATCGAAAACCGACACATGAACGAAACCTTAAAAAATGATTATCATTAATCATGCTTTGGAAAAAGGTTAATTTGTGCTGATCATGGATTAAGACTGAAGATTTTGTTTTTCAGGATTTTAAGGATCGTGTTGTCAAGAAGTATGTCATTGATGAAATCGGATCTCCGAAATTGCGAAATTGTGACGTGTTAATTAAGACTTAAACGTTTTAGCAAAGTAATTGATTGATATTAAGCGTTTCGAGATTTCGGGGATCATGTTGTCGAGAAGTATGTCATCGATGAAATCCAATCTCTGAAATCATGAAATCACGACGTGTGTATTAAGACTTAAATCTATCTTAATTAACTAACTAATCATGGTTAAGGACAAAACAAAGTTAGTTCAGTTTAACACAAATTATAGATTGGGATTTCATGATTCGGGATTTCGGGGATCATATTGTCAAGAGATGTGTTATCACTGAACCCCGAATCCTGAAATCATGAAATGATTAACTTAATCCTTAACTTTTTATGTTAGAAAATTAATTAATTAGCATTTTAACTAACTCTCTTTCTTTCGGGAAATCGGGTATCGGGATTTCGCGATTCAATTTGTATTGAAAAATATGTTTTCAGCAAACCCTGAATCCTGAAAACTCTTTAAAGTTAATCTTAACTCCATTTGGTTTAAAGCTTTTCATGATTAAAATAATTTTATAGAAAATGCATTGGGATTCTTATAATAAAACTTGTTTTTTAGTTTTTTATTATTTAAATAATTAAGTTCTTCGGGAAATTGGTAAAATGCATTAGGAATGATAACGAAGCTTGTGTTTTATGAAAAGCCGAAACCCGAAAAAGGAAAGTTTAGGACTTAGGGATACAAATTTTAAGAATTGTTTCAACATAGGCTCCAACTGGGGACCTTGTCTCATTGTGGGACGAGGAGAACATGTAGACTTAGTGCCTTCATTGGGTTAATGTGGTCAAGGGTTTATCCCTGCAGAAATTGCTAAGGAAGGGGATACAGAGGAAAAACGAGATTTCATTTTTACTTCTGAAATTTTTTTAAAGTTCCCATTTGTTGTAAACTCAGTTGCAGTCTCATTCATTATATTCTCCTTCTCATTACTGAAATTAAGTTAGCATTAAGATGGTCAAAACAATCTTAAGAAACTCAAAATATTTGTGACTTCCGGCTTGCATCAAATGAAGTAAAATTCATATTTTTAATTGGGGAACCTTGTCTGGACTTGGGATGTAGATCCAGTTTCGAAAAAACTGGTAACTAGAGTAGAGTGGTGTTTAAGTATGACAACCTTACAGATACCTTAGATATTGCTTCACTGCCAGTGAGCCTGTTCAGTACCCTGGTGAAGTTATCTATCCCTTTTTACTGAATTTCCTTTCACCACTTCGAATGCTAATTATACATTTAACCTTAGATATTGCTTCACTACCAGCGAGCCTGTTCAGTACCCCGGTGAAGTTATCTGTATTTTTATACTAGATGAGCGAAATCATTTAAATGAATTTCCTTTCATCGTCTTTTGGACTAGATGGGGGAAATCAAATATGAATTTTCTTTCACCATCTGTCCTATATTTACTTTATGAATACGAAGCGGGGACAATCAGTGATACTTAATATACCAGGGGTGAAATCTATGTAAAAATTGCAATGGAGGTTTGTCAACCTATTTTGATTAATCTAGACCAACCTTTTCTCAACTTTCAAAACACCTTAGTCTGCAGAGAAAAAAGGGGAAGATTAATTTCAGGGGTCTTCCTTTGAGCAAGATTAAATCCTTAGAAAAACTATTAAGAGACCTAAGAGAGTCAGGATCGGTCTAAGCATAACCATGTTTAGTCACAGAGTAAGAAATATGAGGATTGGTCTTACCGATTAAGAACTGTTTTTCAATTTCAAAAGTTAAGACGTAATCTCTTCTCCCTCTATGGGAAACCCGAAAAAGAAACTTGATTCAGAACTGAGGGTAGAAAGAGGGAACCTAGAATGATCTGGAATTTGAAAAATAGAGGTCATAAATTGAACCCAACTCTCGGAACTTTCTATTAAAGATTTTTACTTTATTTACCTCCAATCTTGTTCTAAGTGAAACCCTTAAGGCCTAGATTTTGAAAACACTTATTTATTGACCTATCAACTTACGAGATAATCAATGCACTTTTTGATACAAAACCTTTGTTTTCATAAAATAGACTTTGCTGGGACTCACACCTTTGCCTTACCATTTTCGTTCTTCCTTTAAAATAATAGAAAATCTTATCGATCACCTATTTTTGGCAATTTTGTCTTCCACTTTCAGGCTGTCTGTTTGCTTCTTTTACTTGTCGAGCTGTCAGCCAGAATCCTATGAAAGAAAAATATGAAAAGTATCAGGGTTTTAAGGAATTGGATACCTTAAGAATTTTGTATCCTTATTTCTAAAAGAGACATAAAACAATTTTATTTTTTTTTATTTACAGAATGAAAGTAGACTTACCAAAGAAAATTATAAAATAAAAGACTAAACAAAACGGTATATACAGTGGGAATTCTGGAAATCAATTATTCCATATAATGTTTTAAAAAACGCCCGTTGACGGGGGCGTTCAGGATTTTACCATCCAAATTTTCTAACAGAAATGAATTCTTTCCTTCAAGAGATGCAACCTTGAATGGTCCGTACCAGATGTGATCGAATTTACCATTTTTTCCTGAATCCTCCTTCCTAGTATCCTATTTCAAAACCAAATCTCTGGGGAGAAAATTTATGTCTTTGGCTTTACGATTGAATAACACTTTCATGTCATCCTGGTATTTCTACAGCCTTTCATCCATTTCTGCCCTATGTTGCTGGACTTCAATCAGCTGATTTATCCTTCTTGTGACAGGATTTGGTTCTTCCTTCTCATCTTGCCATAGTTTCATTACAGGAAGTGCTAGGTTTATAGGCAACACTACATCTGTCCCATATACCATTTGGAAGGGAGAAGTGCCAATAGACTTTTTTGTGCCTATTCGATTTGCCAACAGAGCGTATTTCAAATGCCAAGACTTTTTATTTTCACTTAGCACTTTCTTAATTATACTAATTAAGCTCTTGTTTGAAGATTCGGCTAGACCATTTCCCTGAGGGTAGTATGTTGTGGAGTGGGTAGTATGTTGTGGAGTGACCAAGCACAATATTATATTTTTGGCAAAAACTGACCATAGCCATAGATTTAAAAGCCTGTGCATTGTCTGTGACTATCTTTCTGGGACAACTGAACCTAGACAAAATATTTTCTTCTAAGAAATCTATAACCACCGAATCAGTAGCCTTTCTCATTGGAATAGCTTCCACCCATTTGGTGAAGTAGTCTGTAGTGGTCAGGATCCATCTTGGTTGAGCACTATAATGAGGGTTAATTTCGCCTATGAAATATAATCCCCATTGCTGAAAAGGAGCTTCCATCTTGACCAAGACAAATGGCATTGCTGGGAGTTTATGTTTTCTTGCAAAAAATTGGCAATGACTACAAGCTCGTACCTTGGCATTGATGTCTGAGAAAAGTTTGGACCAATAATAACCATCCCTCAAGATCTTATAAGCTGTAGCCCTCCAGGCATGTTGTCCTCCACACACTCCTTCGTGAAATTGGCCTATGACATTTTTTGTCTCTGATTCGACCAGATAGACCAAGAGGAAGCCAAGTGGGTCTTTCCAATACAATTGTTTTTCGAAAATACAGTACTTGACCGCATGCAACTTCAGTGTTCTGGCTTTGTATGGGGACAAGTCACTTGGGCATTTCAATGTCAACAAGTAGGATACTATGTCCTTGTACCAATTTGATGAAGAAAATTTCTCTTCAATTTGGATTTCGGCTATTTGATCCTCAAGTTCATTCACATCTACCCACTCTTCCTCTCCCTGAGAGTCGTTTATCCCGAGAGCTCTGAAATTGGATTTAGCTAATAGTTTAGCTAAGCCTTGCCCCTTTACTAATTTTGTTGGTTTTATCTCCAAGTCAAACTCTTGGATTTTGGCAAGCCAACGTCCTCTTTTTCCATCATTGTCTGCCTAAACCAAAATATCTTTTACAGAGCTAGTAGGTACATATGCAATCACCTTAGAATGTAAAACATAGGTTCTGAAAGCCTTTAACGCTTTTACCATAGCATAAGCTTGTTTTTCCATTATATTATATCTGAGTTCGACATCTCGGAGACTTTTGCTAAATAAGGCTATCAGTTGCTCGAAACCTTCTTCGTTCTTCTGAAGGAGTACCGTGGCGAGTGTGTGTTCAGAGGAAAATGAGAAAATAAGGAAATCCTTGAGATAATCATGGCTCGCTAGTACATGTGCCTCGCTTATAACCTTCTTGATACATGCAAAGGATGCTTTAGCTTCTACTGTCCACTTCACTTCACTGTTTTTCCTGAGCATATATGTGATCAATTTCATGATTTCAGCGAAGTTTGGAATAAATCTTCTCAAAAAATTTATTTTTCCTAAGAATGACTGAATTTATTTCACATTCCTAGGAATACTTATTGTATCTATAGCTTCAACTCTTTTAGGGTCAATTATAATTCCATCTCGAGATACAATATGGCCCAAAAGCTTGCCTTCTTTCATAGCGAAGTGAGACTTTTTAGGATTTAAGGACAGACCAAACCTGCAGCATTTCTCAAACGTCTACTTGAGATGTATCAGATGATCTTCATCCGATTTAGAAAAAATAGTTAGGTCATCCAAATAAATAACTACAAATTTGTCTCGTTTGCCAACGAAAGTGATATCCATTGTCTGTTGAAAAGTAGCACCTGCATTCATCAAACCAAACGACATCTTATCATACATAAATGTACCCCAAGGAGTGGTAAAGGTTGTTTTTTCTTTATCGTGATTGCTGACGACAATTTGATTGTAACCTGAAAATCCATCGATCATCCACATCCTATTAGCTCCTACTACTTTTTCTAATACGTGATCCATTTTTGGTAGGGGTCAATTATCTTTGAGAGAGGATTTATTAAGATTTCTGAAATCGACACATAGTCTAATTTCCTTGGTTTTCTTCCTAATCGAGACTAGGTTCACTACCCAATCAGAATATCTTAGTGGTACAATTATCTTTGCATCAAGGAGTTTTTTGACTTCCTGTTCGATAACATGTAATAAGATGGGGTTGATTTGTTAGAGTTTTTTTTTAAAGGGTTTGACACCAGGCTTCAGGGGTATCTTATGTTCGATCACAGAGGTGTCATAGGTTCTTAGTTCTTCATACAACCAAGAAAAAATGTATTTGTATTTTCTAAGAAACTTCGTATATTTATTTTTGGTTTCTGTAGATAGATATTTGGATAGTTTTACCATCCAAGGGTTTTCTTTAGTTCCTATGTCACAGTCCTCAACCTCTTCACGTTGGGGCTGTAGGGTTGTTTTTGAAGGGATATCATCTTGATTGAATAATCTTTCCAAGGGAATTAGGCCCTTGGGAATCTGGTTATTCTTGAGAACGAGCATTCAGTGATTCACAATTTTATCGTAAAACTCTTTAGAATCCTCCCCCTCCTGCATGATCTAAATGGGATCATTTTGATTTTCTTGATCAATATGTGTTTCTACAAATTCATCCATTGATTCTAAAAATTTGCGAAGTTGTTCATCATCCTCGAAGACTTGCCAATGCTGTATGTTATTCAGTATCTAAGGTCGACTTCTCATTTGTATGTGATATTTTAATTTAAACGCGGTAGGGGGTGTAAAAGTTGATGCTACTTTGGCTAATGCATCAGCCTGTTGGTTTTTAGTCCTTGGGATGAAATGGACAATAAAATAAAACAATGTAGAAACAAAACAAAAAAGACACACAATACAAGAGAGACACAGATTTACATGGTTCACCCGGTGTGGGCTACGTCCACCAGAGAAATTGCCAGGTCCTTCCTTTATTATTATCTAGCAAATGAAGGGATACAACCTACAACAAAACCCGTTGTAACTTCCTCTTCTTTCTCTCACAATCTCCTCTCTCAGAATACAATATTCACCATCATCCATAGCCGTAATACATTTCCCTCATAAAAGAGGGTTGCCTTCTAGGGCAAAAAACCCTAACATAATCTCTACCGTTAGATCTGCGACCTTATAATGAACGGTC